>JBBDGP010002964.1:0-151304 GCA_037952835.1 Lithobates septentrionalis | reverse complement strand
GTCTTCTTTTCCAACATCAGTACCAGCCATTAACCCTACAGAACACCTTTGGGATAAGGTTTTCTCACCCCAAAGGTGTTCAGTAGGTTTGGGATTATGGAGGAACTCCAGTGTCCTGTACAGAGCCCTGACCTCAACCCTACTTTTGGAAGACCTTTGGTATAAGGTCTTCTTTTCCAACATCAGTACCAGCCATTAACCCTACAGAACACCTTTGGGATAAGGTTTTCTCACCCCAAAGGTGTTCAGTAGGTTTGAGATCATGGGGAACTCCAGTGTCCTGTACAGAGCCCTGACCCCAACCCTACTGAACACCTTTGTGATGGATAGGAACACCAGTTGGGAGCCAGGTCTTTTCATCCAACATCAGTACCTGAGGGGAACCTGTTCATACTACATCATACAAAGACATTTTTGACAACTGTGCTCTTCCAACCTTGTGGTAACAGTTTGGGGAGGACAATTTTCTGTTCCAGCATGACTGTGCCCCCCTGTGTACAAAGCCAGCTCCATAAAGACATGGGTTGACCTTGGTTGGCTTATATAGGTGTGATGGGTGGAGGAACTCGAGTGTCCCACACAGAGCCCTGACCCCAACCCTACTGAACACCTTTGGGATGAACTGGAACACTGATGGTGAGGCAGGTCTACTCAACCAACATCAGTACCTGACCCTACAAATGCTCTTTTGACTAAATAGCCATACTTTCTCATGGTCACACTCCAAAATCTTGTGGAAAGTCTTCCCAGAAGAATGGAGGCTTGTAACCCTGTAAAGGGTGCTGACTCCATAATAATGTCCGTGGTTTGACCAGTTTGGTGGGGGAGGAACTCAAGTGTCCTGCACAGAGTTCTGACCTCAACCCTACTAAACACCTTTTGGATGAATTGGAATGTCAGTGAGTCCGGTCTTTTTTCTGGTGCCCAACTTGAGGCTTAACCATGTCAGCCAGGTCTTCTCCCCCAACATCAGTACCTGAACTCACAAATGGGCACAAATTCCCACAGACACATTCCAAAATCTTGTGGGAAGTCTTCCCACAAAAATGGAGGATGTCATAGCCAAAGGAGGCAAAAAGGGGGGAAAATTCATATTAATGGCTATGGTGGGGAAGGGGCTACTCCATATTAATGGTCATGATTTTGGGATGGGATGCCCAACAAGCTCATGTAGATGTGATGTTCAGGTGTCCACCAACATTTGCCCCTGTAGTGTATTATGTACACTCTTAATTTCTCACCTCTGGTAAGTCTTGCTCTGACCATCCAAGCTTGAGAAAGGCAGATCCCTCTGTACTGTGTGTGCTATTCACATTACTTTGTGGAGAATCTGCATTATTCCCAGGAAAAAGACAAAAAGTGAGCAAGCAGGAGGTAGTAATACATTAATGCTGCAGTTCAAAAGATCTAAAGGAGGCCTTCAAAGATTTTGAACAATGACGCTGAAGCTTTAAATTCCACTTCTGATCAGTATCATGTGCCGAAACCACAGGTATGGGAACAGGCTTTAATCCCACACCCATCCCTTCCATGTATGTTCCTTCCCTTTAATACTTAGGAAAGACATACCCTGTACTTCCAGGTATGGAGCATGTGTACCATCATCATTGCCACACGGGAAGTCCATAGCTATGTCAAAATATGAGCAGAGACATGAGCTTTGCTGATTGCTGGACTGTAGCTGTGACTGAAGGGTGTGTTGGACCTCTGCAGTGAGACCACTGCTTCCACACAGAGCACATTGGTCCTTCTCTGCAGCATAGTGCAGGGCAAAGAATTTCCTACTCTCAGTGGGTCTTCTTTTCCGTGAAAAATAACGTTAGAACACTGCATTTATATACATCATTTTCTTCTGTAACTTCAATTGGGCTTTAACTACAGCTGTGGCCAAAAGTTTTGAGAATGACACAAATATTATTTTTCACTAAGTCTTCTGCCTCCGTTTTTATGATGGCAATTTGCATATATAACCAGAATGTTATGAAGAGTGATCTGATGAATAGCAAATTATTGTAAATTTCCTCTTTGCCATGAAAATGAACCTAATCCCATAAAAAAAACACATTTCCAGTGCATTTGTGAAGAAGGCTTCAGGGCACCCATGAAAGTCCAGCAAGCGCCAAGACGTCTCCTACAGTTTATTCATTCAGCCACGGGTTCGGGGCACCACCAGTGCAGAGGGAGGGGATGGGGCGGGGGAGAAATCGGGGCACCACCAGTACAGAGGGAGGGGATGGGGGCGGGGGGGAAATCGGGGCACCACTAGTGCAGAGGGAGGGGATGGGGCGGGGGGGGGGGAGAAATCGGGCACCACCAGTACAGAGGGAGGGGATGGGGCGGGGGGGGGGGGAGAAATCGGGCACCACCAGTACAGAGGGAGGGGATGGGGGCGGGGGGGGGAAATCGGGGCACCACTAGTGCAGAGGGGGGGGATGGGGGCGGGGGGGAAATCGGGCACCACCAGTGCAGAGGGAGGGGATGGGGCGGGGGAGAAATCGGGGCACCACCAGTACAGAGGGAGGGGATGGGGGCGGGGGGGGAAATCGGGGCACCACTAGTGCAGAGGGAGGGGATGGGGGCGGGGGGGAAATCGGGCACCACCAGTGCAGAGGGAGGGGATGGGGCGGGGGGGGGGGGGGAGAAATCGGGCACCACCAGTGCAGAGCTTGCTCAGGAATGGTAGTAGGTGGGTTTGACATCTGCATGCACAGTAAGGAGAAGACTTTAGGAGGATGGCCTGGTGTCAGGTAGGACAGCAAAGAAGCCACTTCTCTCCAGGAAATACCTCAGGGACAGACTGATATTCTGCAAAAGGTCCAGGGATTGGACTGCTGAGGGCTGGGGGAAAGTCATTTCCTCTGATAAATCCCCTCTCCGATTGTTGGGGGCACCCGGAAAAAAACCTTGTCTGGAGAAGAAAAGGCGAGGGCTACCATCAGTCCTGTGTCATGCATCCTGAGACCATTCATGTGAGGGGTTGCTTCTCAGCCAAGGGAGTGGGGGGGGGGGGGGGCTCACTCACAATTTTGCCTAAGAAAACAGCCATGAATAAAGAATGGTTCCAAAAACATCTTCCGAGAGCAACTTCTCCCGACCATCCAAGAAGAGTTTGGTGAGGAACAATGCCTTTTCCAGCATGATGGAGCACCTTGCCATAAGAGAAAAGTGAGAACTAAGTGACTTTGGGAACAAAACATGGACATTTTGGTTCCATGGCCAGGAAACTCCCCAGACCTTAATCCCATTGAGAACTTGTGGTCAATCCTCAAGAGGCGGGTGAACAAAAAAAACCCTATAAATTCTGATAAACTCCAAGCATTGATTATGGAAGAATAGGGTTGGCCATCAGTCAGGGTGTGGCCCAGAAAATAAGTGACAGCATGCCGGGGGGAATTGCAGAGGTCTTGAAAAAGAAGGGTCAACACTGCAAATATTGACTCTTTGCATAAACTTAAAGCAGAGTTAAGTTCCGAAAAGTGGAACTTCCGCTAATTTTTCTCCCTCCCCCTTCAGTGCCACATTTGGCACCTTTCGGGGGGGGGCGGATACCTGTCTTTGACAGGTATCCCATCCCCACTTCCGGGAGTCCAGGCCGCGGCGCATTACGTCAGCAGCTCAGCTCCCTCCTCCGGGCCAGTATAAGAGCGCAGCAATGCCTCGCGCATGCGCAGTAGGCACCCAGTGTGAAGCCGTAATGCTACACTGCCGGGCTCCCTTACCCGCAATAGCGGCGGCAGCACCCGCCAGCTGAAGGAAACATCAAACCAAAAATAAAGTGAGCTAAATTAAATTATAAGTAAATGATGAAGAAAGTCCATATAGTGACGTGGTGTCCGAAGGGTCCCTTAATCGTGGGTAATTTCACCAAAAGATGGTGACAGTTCAGAGAGACACCCCCACCTTAAAAAAATGGCCGCTTACCAGCTCCTAAGACCTCCTATCACGGGAGGTCTAAGACACTTATGGCTATAAACCCAGCCAGGGCCTTTGATTAACCAGGGAGATCATGCTCTTGAGCCTCCACCGCCCAATGGACTCGATGGTGGAGGGGTTCCAAAAAAAGATAAAGCCTCCACAGTGTATAATCTTTGAGGTTTAAGTAAAAAATGGATGTTGCACTTACATCAATATAAGGAAAAACTCGCTGGCTCAAAGTACATCCCGTGGTCCGGGACTGGCACAAACTCAGCGAGGTCAGCACGCTGCTCCTTCCTACGCGTTTCGTCACAGGTGACGTCATCCCGGGGCACGCATTGGGAGGTAGCGACGAGCTGACGTCACCGCGTTTGTGCCAGTGCCGACATCGCTGGACTCCAGGACAGGTAAGTGTCCTATTATTTAAAGTCAGCAGCTACAGTATGTGTAGCTGCTGGCTTTTCATTTTTTGCACGGGTGGGCGGACCTCCTCTTTAAAGAATTGTCAATAAAAAGCCTTTGACACTTATGAAATGCTTGTAATTATACTTCAGTATCCCATAGTAACATCCGACAAAAGATCTAAACACTGAGGCAATAGACTTTGTAAAAAATGATTATTTGTGTAATTCTCCAAACTTTTGGCCAGGGCTGTACAGCCATTGGAGCTCTTGGGGGTGCTATGAGGCCTGGACCAGAAGTATTTACCAAACTGCCAATAAAAATCAATAAAGACCTGACAGCTGCTTTACCCAAAAAAAAACAAAAACGTCTTAATCCTATTTTTGGCCATCCAGGGTAAATTTAATGGGTCCGTTAGCTCATGTCCTCCCCCCGTCTTCTCCAGGCACAAAGGGGGTCTGAACCCCCAATGAAGGGCTGAGCAGGAAGAGAACCGTCTTACCCTTCAAGCACAGTGATCTGAACTCTATGCACGCTTTGGACCGGCTCTGGGTTTTCACGATGGACTCGATATGCAGAAATCGGAGCGTATAACTGCAATCTGGGAACAAATACAGAACTTAAAAAAAAATTCTAATACTAAACTACAGGAGAAGAATTCACGTGGATGAGGAACAATTCACTCACCTCTCTGCGACCAAAAATTCACACCGATTTCAAAAGTGGCGAAAACTGGAGCGTGGTCACTGCTCACAATGTCATCAGTACAACCTACGAAGAGAAGGAAACCAACGGCGATAAATCCAAACTGCCAGCCAAACGTAAAGCTGAACGCCGGGGGTAAACAAATATATTCTATGTACAAGAGGCATTCTTCTTTGAATAACAGGGGTCTGTTTATAAAAGAAATCTGCTGTGCAAATGATTCGTCACGAATAATCCCCATAATGTGTCTGATATGCCCATTTCCTGTCACCATCACCGCCATCTAGTGGCTATAATGTGATATCTCCCAGAAATGCCTCAGTTAGGAAAATACTACATTACAGCCACTGGGTGGCGCTGTTATTTATAACAAATGCTTATATTAGACACATTGTGTGGGGCTTATGTTTGGGGCAGGCATTTTTTGGTTCTCACCATATGAGGTGCATTTAACCTCAGCGTCCGGGTAACACGTCCATAGGATTCGATCACTCCACGATGGTGCAGCTATACGAGTCTATAAGAAAATACAACATATAGCAACTCTTTAAACAGAAGGGAGGTCAGCATCACATATAGTTGATTAAAACACAATGCTAGGTTGCAACGCAATGAGGAAATAACACATACACTATATGGCGAAAAAGTCTTGTGTACCTCTGACCATCACACCTATATGAGCTTGTTGGATATCCCATTCCAAAACAATACCCATTTATTTGGATTTGCCCCGCCCCATGGCCATTGTGAGGTCAAGTACTGATGTTGGTTGAGATGAGAAGACCAGGCTCATACAAAAAGCCCTACACTGGGCACCAATAAAAGAGACCTGTTGGCATTCCAATTCATCCCAAAGGGGTTCAGTAGGGTTGAGGTCGGGACTCTGTGCAGGACTCTCAAGTTCCTCCACCTATCACACCTATATGAGCTTGCTGGATATCCAATTCCAAAACCATGGCCAATAATATAGTGTTGTCCTCCTCCCGTCCCTATTTACATTAATATGGAGTTGCTCCCTTTGTAGCTACAACATTCTTCACTCTTCTGGGAAGGCTTTCCTCAAGATTTTGGAGGGTGTCTGTGGGAATTTGTTCCATGTATAAGGTCTGGCTCACCATCGGTGTTCCAGTTCACCCCCAAGGTGATCAGTAGGGTTGAGGTCAGGGCTCTGTACAGGACACTGAAGTTCCTCCACACCAAACCGGTCACACCATGTCTTTTTGGAGCTGGTCATGGTGGAACAGGAAAGGGTCCTTACCAAACTGTTACCACAAGGTTGGAAGAGCACAATTGTCTATGATGTCTTTGTATGATGAAGTATTACCATCTTCCTTCACTGGAGACACCTGAAACCCATCATCGGAGGGGGGGTCACATACCTTTGGCCATATAGTGTATTGAGATGGCATTGGGGAGGGGGGTCACATACCTTTGGTAATATAGTGTATTGAGATGGCATTGGGGGGTTGCATACCTTTGGTCATATAGTGTATTGGGATAGCATTGGGGGGGGGGGGGGGGTCACATACCTTTGGCCATAGGGTGTATTGAGATGGCATTGGGGGGGGGGGGTGACATACCTTTGGTCATGAAGTGTATTGAGATGGCATTGCGGGGTCACACACCTTTGGCCCTAGGGTGTATTGAGATGGCATTGGGGGGTGACATACCTTGGCCCTAGGGTGTATTGAGATGGCATTGGGGGGGGGGTGACATACCTTTGGTCATGAAGTGTATTGAGATGGCAGTGGGGGGTCACATACCTTTGGCCCTAGGGTGCATTGAGATGGCATTGGGGGGTGACACACCTTTGGTCATGAAGTGTATTGAGATGGCATTGGGGGGTCACACACCTTTGGCCCTAGGGTGTATTGAGATGGCATTGGGGGGTGACATACCTTGGCCCTAGGGTGTATTGAGATGGCACTGGGGGGGGGGTGACATACCTTTGGTCATGAAGTGTATTGAGATGGCAGTGGGGGGTCACATACCTTTGGCCCTAGGGTGTATTGAGATGGCATTGGGGGGTGACATACCTTTGGTCATGAAGTGTATTGAGATTGCATGGGGGGGGGGGGGGTCACATACCTGAAGTTCCTCCAGACCAAACTGGTCACACCATGTCTTTTTTGAGCTGGTCATGGTGGAACAGGAAAGGGTCCTTACCAAACTGTTACCACAAGGTTGGAAGAGCACAATTGTCTATGATGTCTTTGTATGATGAAGTATTACCATCTTCCTTCACTGGAGACACCTGAAATCCATCATCGGAGGGGGGGTCACATACCTTTGGCCATATAGTGTATTGAGATGGCATTGGGGAGGGGGGTCACATACCTTTGGTAATATAGTGTATTGAGATGGCATTGGGGGGTTGCATACCTTTGGTCATATAGTGTATTGGGATAGCATTGGGGGGGGGGGGGGGTCACATACCTTTGGCCATAGGGTGTATTGAGATGGCATTGGGGGGGGGTGACATACCTTTGGTCATGAAGTGTATTGAGATGGCATTGGGGGGTCACACACCTTTGGCCCTAGGGTGTATTGAGATGGCATTGGGGGGTGACATACCTTGGCCCTAGGGTGTATTGAGATGGCATCGGGGGGGGGGGGGGGTGACATACCTTTGGTCATGAAGTGTATTGAGATGGCAGTGGAGGGTCACATACCTTTGGCCCTAGGGTGCATTGAGATGGCATTGGGGGGTGACATACCTTTAGTCATGAAGTGTATTGAGATGGCATTGGGGGGTCACACACCTTTGGCCCTAGGGTGTATTGAGATGGCATTGGGGGTGACATACCTTGGCCCTAGGGTGTATTGAGATGGCATTGGGGGGGGGTGACATACCGTTGGTCATGAAGTGTATTGAGATGGCAGTGGGGGGTCACATACCTTTGGCCCTAGGGTGTATTGAGATGGCATTGGGGGGTGACATACCTTTGGTCATGAAGTGTATTGAGATGGCATTGGGGGTGACATACCTTTGGTCATGAAGTGTATTGAGATGGCATTGGGGGTGACATACCTTTGGTCATGAAGTGTATTGAGATGGCATGGGCGGGGGGTCACATACCTGAAGTTCCTCCAGGCCAAACTGGTCACACCATGTCTTTTTTGGAGCTGGTCATGGTGGAACAAAAAGGGTCTTTACCAAACTGTTACCACAAGGTTGGAAGAGCACAATTGTCTACAATATCTTTGTATGATGGAGGATTACCAGGACCCTTCACTGGGGTCACCTGAACTCCATCAACTTGAGGGAGCACATCATTTAGGCCATAAATCCAGTAGAAGTTAGTCACATTCAACTGGACTTGTTCTGTAATTTAATCTTTCATATCTTCTGCACTAATGAGTGTCAGGAAGATACCCCACAATCCTTTTCCTGGACAATCAACAACTTAAAATATCCCGTGGTGGCTGGGTGGCTTATTGAAGGTGTTGGTGCTATCCATCTGGATTTAAAATGTTGGGGTATCTTCCCGACACTCATTATAATGGAAGAGGTATCTTGGAGGAGCTAAGAAACATCTTCAACATTACAGAACTAGTCCAGGTGAATGTGACCAACCACTACTATTTATACCAGCCATTCTCAACCATGGTTCCTCAGGAGGTTGCTGGGGATTTCTTGAGTTGTTGCTGATTGATTGACCTCCCATCTGATGGAGCCTAGTTCCAGGTCCAATGCCACTTGGCAGAGCAAACAACATGACACCAATGATCTTTCTAACTGTCTGGAAGGGTGGCATTCTGACCATCACTATAACGGGAAAAAAAGGTGAGGGGCTTCTTCCCTGACCACTAATATCAAGGCACCAAGGCTAATATCTGAGACCTAATAATTATAGGATAAAAAGGTTGATTTACCCCATGACCTGAATGAATATAAACCCTCACAAACATGAGTGGTCACACCATAGCTAGCAGTAGTTGGTCACATTCATCTGGACTTGTTCTGTAATGTTGAAGAGATTTTGGAGCTCCTCTAAGCAACTTCTTCATTTCTAATGACTGTCAGGAAAACACCCCAACATTTATTTTATGGGGTATCTTCCTGGCATTCATTAAAACTGAAGGAGTGGCTTGGAGAAGCCCCAAAACTTCCGACTGACTGTGACCAACTACTACAAGATATACCATGACTGGGATCAATGAGAACCTTCAAAGACGTTGTGGGGAGATTTACTAAGACTGGGACACTCAGAATCAGGTGTAGCTCTCCGTGGTAGCCAATCAGCTTCTAACTTCAGCTTGTTCAGTTAAGCTTTGACAATAAAAAATGCTGCACCAGATTTTGCACTCTCCAGTTTTAGTAAAGAATCCCCCCCCCGACGTGTACATTAACATGAGGACAAATGGGTCTCACTCCACTGGTCTTGGCCTTCTGCAGATCATATGTACGAGAACCTCTTTCGAAGCGGCATGTGGGGGGAAAGGTGATTGGTTCCTCTTCTGTAAATAAAGATCCACAGTGAAGACACACATTGATACATTGTAACATGAGCATTTATCAAACCTTCACTTTCATTGTGTATATATGGAAAATACATCATAAATTTATGAAAGTTATCAAAGTCATTGGAGCTCACCTATCAAAACTGTCGAGACAAAGGAGTGTCTGTAGTCATGACAGACAAACCGCTGAAGTGGTTGGGGGAAAATGATCTTCTTTTATTTTTTGTTATTTTTGAAAATGATCATCTTTAATTAAAGATTCGCTAACATGGTTTTTATTCAGAATAGAGAAGTGAATAGTTAAATCTAGAGATATGAAGGCCCTGGAAAAATTGGTAAAAAAATTAAAAAAATTCCCGTTTTTTTTTTCAAAGGCTTTTTTTTTATTAATTTTTTTCCCGGAAAATTGAAAAAAAAAAAAGTAGTGAGGAACATATTTTTTTACAATGATAAGTAATATATCCAGAGCATGGTATTCAAACTATGAAGACTTTAATGGAAGATTTCTAAGACTTTATGTAAAGTCTTAAATTATTGCAAGTTCACTCAGCAGAAGACAAGCAAATCCTGGAATACAGTTCAAGTAACACTGTACTTCATAATGCAATTCTCAAACAAGAAAAATATGCATTTCTTCCACTGGGGGGCACTGCGGGGGAAAAGCTCCAGTTTAGTTTGGGATACAGTAGATGATTGGCTTTGATTGACAGGCAAGAGAATACGCTAGTCCGACAAATTATTTTATCTTTATAACCTATTAATGTTCTCCACCTTCGCAGTATAATGTCTCCCTATAGTCTGCTCAGTGGCGGACTGTCCATTAGGGGCGCCTGGGCGCCACCCCCTCTATCCACGGCCGCCACCCCCTATTTGAATAGATAGATTCATTCATAGCATGAGCTCTATCCATGGCCGCCGCAGCTTTCCCCTATTCAGGCATCCGGGTGCGTGCGGCCGGGTGCGTGAATTACAGCGGCGGGGGTGTTTTTTTGAAGAACCTGATTAGAACCAGGGGCCCTAATAGGCTTCAAAATAGGGTGGGCTTGTGGCGCAGAGCATTGCACCAAGAGCCCACCCAGGTGTTACACCAGCAAATGAATATTTGCTATTGAAACACTGATCCTCAATCCAATCAGATGCAGGACTGAGACCCGTTCTCCGATTGGCTGAAAAGAGAAGAGTCCCGAATGTCCGCCGAGGAGGAGTGAGGAAACGGAAGCCACCGCAATGCCCGTGGAGAGCAGGCGAAGCCACCGCTGAAGCCCGGGAGAAGCCCACCATGGGGTAAGTGCTCCAGACCAGACCGATCAATCGAGGGGGGGGGGGGTGTTACTGTTTGCCGCCACCCCCCCACCCAAAAAAAATTACCACCGGCTGCCACTGCTCAGAAAATTGTTTATTTCTTTTCCTCCTTTCAGAAAAATGGTGAGGGGTGAGGTGATGTCACAGTGGAAGGTGAGGGGTGAGGTGATGTCACAGTGGAAGGCGAGGGGTGAGGTGATGTCACAGTGGAAGGTGAGGGGTAAGATGATGTCACTGTGGAAGGAGAGGGATGAGCCGCCCCCCCAGCTCACACCATCTGTGTTGCCGTGCACTGTGCGGTGCGCCGGACCAATAGGTTTCTACCAGGTCCGTCGCCCCCTCTCAGGCACGTGGCCACATCCCGAGGCCCCAATTGACCAGTTTATATTGTCCTTAGGGAACAGAGTACTGTGCCCCAAACCCTCTCACCCTGTGATGCCAGCGAATCAGCATCGGCTTCCAGCTTCCCAGCCAATCAGAACCCGGAAAGAAGATCGGGTGAAGAGGGAGCTCCGCTATAGGGTGAGTGCAGACCTGGAGGGTGCCGCCCACGCCCCCCCAAAATCCTCCAGCACCAGCCACCACTGGGGGTGAGATGATGTCACAGTGGACGGCGGGGGGTTGAGATGATGTCACAGTGGAAGGTAAGGGGTGAGATGATGTCACTGTGGAAGGTAAGGGGTGAGATGATGTCACAGTGGACGGCGGGGGGGGTGAGATGATGTCACAGTGGACGGCGGGGGGGGGGGTGAGATGATGTCACAGTGGAAGGCGAGGGGTGAGATGATGTCACAGTGGAAGGTAAGGGGTGAGATGATGTCACTGTGGAAGGTAAGGGGTGAGATGATGTCACAGTGGACGGCGGGGGGGGGTGAGATGATGTCACAGTGGACGGCGGGGGGGGGGGGGTGAGATGATGTCACAGTGGAACGTGAGGGGTGAGATGATGTCACAGTGGAAGGTAAGGGGTGAGATGATGTCACTGTGGAAGGTAAGGGGTGAGATGATGCCACAGTGGAAGGTAATGGGTGAGATGATGTCACAGTGGAAGGTAATGGGTGAGATGATGTCACAGTGGAAGGTAAGAGGTGAGATGATGTCACAGTGGAAGGTAATGGGTGAGATGATGTCACAGTGGAAGGTAATGGGTGAGATGATGTCACAGTGGAAGGTAATGGGTGAGATGATATCACAGTGGAAGGTAATGGGTGAGATGATGTCACAGTGGAAGGTAATGGGTGAGATGATGTCACAGTGGAAGGTAATGGGTGAGATGATATCACAGTGGAAGGTAATGGGTGAGATGATGTCACAGTGGATGGTGAGAATATTTCTTACTGAATCCCAGGAAGACTTTCTTCTTCTCACGCTCCTGGTTCAGCTGATCTACAGGAAGGAGAAGTTGGTGCTGCCCGCTGTACACACACTGCAGAACATCCTGTGGGGAGGAGGGACTAGTATGAGTTAATGCAGAGATTTCTGGCAGGATCAACAGATGATTTTTACTTATTACTTTCAGCACTTGGAACATCTAGCCGACTGTCGAATGCATACATGCGTCAGGAAGGCGAGTGAGCCCTAATTGCTATGTAACGCACATACTCTACTGCCAAAAGTATTGGGACGCCTGCCTTTACACGCACATGAACTTTAATGACATCCCAGTCTTAGTCCGGAGGGTTCAATATTGAGTTGGCTCCGCCCTTTGCAGCTTTAACATCTTCAACTCTTCTGGGAAGGCCGTCCACAAGGTTTAGGAGGGTGTCTATGGGAATGTTTGATCATTCTTCCAGAAGAGCATTTGTGAGGTCAGGCACTGATGTTGGACGAGAAGGCCTGGCTCACAGTCTCCACTCTAATTCATCCCAAAGGTGTTCTATGGGGTTGAGGTCAGGACTCTGTGCAGGCCAGTAAAGTTCCTCCACCCCAAACTTGCTCATCCATGTCTTTATGGACCTTGCTTTGTGCACTGGTCCAAATCATTTGGTGGAGGGGGGATTATGGTGTGGGGTTGTTTTTGGTCCCTTAGTTCCAGTGAAGGGAACTCGTGTAAAGGCAGGTATCCCAATACTTTTGGTAATATAGTGTATATACTGTTGGTCAATGAAAAGTACCATCTGTATTATCACTTTCAATCGGGGTGTTCATTGACTTTCATAGCTACATTTCTGACCAATCAGTGAAGTCTGTAGGAGATTGCACACAGTATAGGTGGTTGGCTTGTACCTGCACCGGCATCTCCAGCTTGTAGTTCACGTCTCCAGCCCAAAACAGATAGGTGAGTCTCAGGGGGAGCTGGAACCCTCGTAAAGCCTCGTCTCCGAGGACCAGACCACGGAGGATCTCCCCGTAACTCTGATTCCTCCTGAAAAGAGAGTGAGAAGAGCGATAGACAATCCCCCTCCAGGACTGAACACAATAAAGCTTAATTACGCTCTGCATGGGAGATCAGCGACAGCAATGTTACCCCCTCGCTTACCGGGGCACCTAAACCCCCCTTCCTGCCCGGGCCAATGTTCAGCTTTCAGCGCTGTCACACTTTGAACGACAATTACATGGTCATGTAACACATGTATTCATAGGACATTTTTTATCATTTTTTCCCCACAAATAGAGCTTCCTTTTGGTGGTATTCGATCACCTCTGCGGTGTTTTATTTTTTGTTAAAAAAATTTAAAAAGACCGAAATTTTTACAAAAAAATACAAAACCGTTTTATATTTTGTTAATAAGTTTTGCAAACAGGTCATTTTTCTCCTTCATTGATGTACGCTGATGAGGCTGCACTGATGGGCACCGATAGGTTGCATTGATGGGCACTGATGGGCACTAATAGGCGGCACTAATAGGCGGCACTGGTGGGCACTGAGAGGTGGCACTGATGGGTGGCACTGATGGGCAGCACTGAAGGGCATTGATAGGCAGCACTGAAGGGCATTGATAGGTGGCAGTGATGGGCACTGATGGGTGGCAGTGATGAGCACTGATGGGTGGCAGTGATTGGCACTGATCGGCACTGGTAGGTAACACTGATAGGCAGCACTACTGGGTGGCACTGATGAAGCACTGATTGACACCACTGGTGGGCATTGATAGGTGACACTGAAGGGCATTGATAGGTGACACTGAAGGGCATTGATAGGTGACACTGAAGGGCACCGGTGGGTGGCAGTGACGGACACTGATGGGTGACAGTGATGGGCACTGATGAGTCTCAGTGATGGGCAGTGATGGGTGGCAGTGATGGGCACTGATCGGCACTGGTAGGTGACACTGATAGGCAGCACTACTGGGTGGCACTGATGAGGCACTGATTGACACCACTGGTGGGCATTGATAGGTGGCACTCATAGGTATTGATAGGTGCCACTGGTTGCTGGCACTTATGCACTGATTCGTGACACTGGCAGGTGGCACTGGCAGGAGGTACTGGTTGGCACAGATGAGGCGGCTTCTCCTCTTCCTCTTCGGGACCGATGTCCCTTGCACTGAAGCCGTTGATCGGCTTTTTTTCTCCTCATGATGTCAGCATGAGGAGAAAAAAAAAAAAAAAGATTACCGATCTTCTGTTTACATCACATGATCAGCTGTCATTGGCTGACAGCGGATCACGTGGTAAGGGGCCGGGATCGGTGACTCCGTGATCACAGCGCGCACCCTGCAGGGGGCGTGCGGGGAGCGTGCAAAGGGGACGCCGTCTATTGACGGCCTCCCGGCAAAGTAGATCCGCGCTGTGGCCGTCATTTGGCTATAGCGCGGATCTGAAGGAGTTAAAGCTGAAAATACACACAGTGTAGGGGGCGTTATAATTGATGCTCCTCTGGTCCTCCTCCAGACCCTGCACTTTCAGCTTCCCAGCTCCGCCCCCAGATTCTTCCCGGGAGCAGCACAAGGTAAGGTGGGCGCACTGTGATCCAAGGGAGGGTGGGGACTCCTGACCTCTGATGTAAAGGGTGGGGGACTCCTGACCTCTGATGTAAAGGGGGGTGGGGGACTCCTGACCTCTGATGTAAAGGGGGGGACTCCTGACCTCTGATGTAAAGGGGGGGTGGGGGACTCCTGACCTCTGATGTAAAGGGGGGGGTGGGGGACTCCTGGCCTCTGATGTAAAGGGGGGCTGGGGGACTCCTGAGCTCTGATGTAAAGGGGGGGACTCCTGACCTCTGATGTAAAGGGGGGGGACTCCTGACCTCTGATGTAAAGGGGGGGTGGGGGACTCCTGACCCCTGATGTAAAGGGGGGGTGGGGGACTCCTGGCCTCTGATGTAAAGGGGGGAGGGGGACTCCTTACCTCTGATGTAAAGGGGGGTGGGGGACTCCTGACCTCTGATGTAAAGGGGGGGTGGGGGACTCCTGACCTCTGATGTAAAGGGGGGGGTGACTCTTGACCTCTGATGTAAAGGGGTGGGGGACTCCTGACCTCTGATGTAAAGGGGGGGGGGAATCCTGACCTCTGATGTAAAGGGGGGGGTGGGGGACTCCTGACCCCTGATGTAAAGGGGGGGTGGGGGACTCCTGGCCTCTGATGTAAAGGGGGGTGGGGGACTCCTTACCTCTGATGTAAAGGGGGGGTGGGGGACTCCTGACCTCTGATGTAAAGGGGGGGTGGGGGACTCCTGACCTCTGATGTAAAGGGGGGGGGGGGTGACTCCTGACCTCTGATGTAAAGGGGTGGGGGACTCCTGACCTCTGATGTAAAGGGGAGACTCCTGACCTATGATGTAAAGGGGGGATGACTCCTGACCTCTGATGTAAAGGGGGGGGACTCCTGACCTCTGATGTAAAGGGGGGGGACTCCTGACCTCTGATGTAAAGGGGGGGGACTCCTGACCTCTGATGTAAAGGGGGGGGACTCCTGACCTCTGATGTAAAGGGGGGGGACTCCTGACCTCTGATGTAAAGAGGGGGGGACTCCTGACCTCTGATGTAAAGGGGGGGGACTCCTGACCTCTGATGTAAAGGGGGGGGACTCCTGACCTCTGATGTAAAGAGGGGGGGACTCCTGACCTCTGATGTAAAGGGGGGGGACTCCTGACCTCTGATGTAAAGGGGGGGGACTCCTGACCTCTGATGTAAAGGGGGGGGGACTCCTGACCTCTGATGTAAAGGGGGGGGACTCCTGACCTCTGATGTAAAGGGGGGGGGACTCCTGACCTCTGATGTAAAGGGGGGGGACTCCTGACCTCTGATGTAAAGAGGGGGGGACTCCTGACCTCTGATGTAAAGGGGGGGGGGACTCCTGACCTCTGATGTAAAGGGGGGGGGACTCCTGACCTCTGATGTAAAGAGGGGGGGACTCCTGACCTCTGATGTAAAGGGGGGGGGACTCCTGACCTCTGATGTAAAGGGGGGGGACTCCTGACCTCTGATGTAAAGAGGGGGGGACTCCTGACCTCTGATGTAAAGGGGGGGGGGACTCCTGACCTCTGATGTAAAGGGGGGGGGGACTCCTGACCTCTGATGTAAAGAGGGGGGGACTCCTGACCTCTGATGTAAAGGGGGGGGGGACTCCTGACCTCTGATGTAAAGGGGGGGGGACTCCTGACCTCTGATGTAAAGAGGGGGGGACTCCTGACCTCTGATGTAAAGGGGGGGGACTCCTGACCTCTGATGTAAAGGGGGGGACTCCTGACCTCTGATGTAAAGAGGGGGGGACTCCTGACCTCTGATGTAAAGGGGGGGGGGGACTCCTGACCTCTGATGTAAAGGGGGGGGGACTCCTGACCTCTGATGTAAAGGGGGGGCAGGTGCTCTGGACATCTAGTCTTACAAATCCAATGAAGTTGAGTCTGACAGCCCTGATCAGCATTTATACAAAGGAGGCCGCAAGCTGATGACGCCAAATCCTTAAAAACAAGATTATTCAGTCTGTTGGCTGTAGGTTCCTGCCTGTAGCCACACTCCCCACTGATGCGTTTTGTCCCCCCCGATAAAGAGTGAAACTAAAAAGTGAGCAGAGTGAATAAAGTTGTTTTAACCGTTATTTGGCGTCATTTCATATCTGCCCGGAAGTCGGGTTCAATGCACATTCTCTACTCACTTTTGTACTTTCTCGGCTCCGGAGACGAGGTGACAAGTGACGAAACCGAACGACGTCCCATTAAAGTCGAATGAAGCCCCGGCAGCTCCTCGGATGCCTACAGAGAAAAACGGATCGGCCATGTGTCATCGGTCGCAACTCAGGTAATGTCAGTTCACTAAAGGTTACCGTAGGCGATAACGCGGTCACGTGAATCATTCGCATAAATGATCGCATGCGGTAAGAAAATATACAATTCATGAAAAAAAATAAAGATTCTGCGATATTTTTAACGCAAAATGAAAAATGTGTCGGTAAATATCGCAAAAAAAAAAAGTGCGGTGAGCTGTTGAGGTCAATTCACAAACGGAACAGAAAGTAAAAAGCGATGCGATATTCATCTCTGGAGTTTTGCTGGCCGTATCATATGCTGTATCCCCTCCCCCATAGCCGGCACTCACTCGCCCCCCCCCCCCCCCCGCATGCTCAGATAAGGGTCTGGTATGGATTTGGGGGAGGGGGGACCCCACGCTGTTTTTTTCAGAATATTTAATTGCCAACATGTTTTGGCAAGTTGACGGTTGTTAAGGACACGGCGGCCGGCCACTCCTTAACCCCTTCAATACCGGGCACTCTCACCCCCTTCCTGCCCAGGTGGCAATTTTCATCTTTCAGAACTGTCACATTTTGAATGACAATTACTCAGTCGTGTGACATTGCACACATAGCACATTTTTATCATTTTTTTTTCCATACAAATAGAGCTTTCTATTGGTGGTATTTAATCATCACGGGGGGGGGGGTTATTTTTTGCTAAACAAATGAAAAAGGCCAACAATTTTGGAAAAAAAAAGTTTTTCTTAGTTTCTGTTTTGCAAATAAGTAATTTTTCTCCTTCACTGATGGGCACTAATATGCAGCACTGATAGGCGGCAATGATTGGCAACGATAGATGGCACTGATTGGTGAGACTGACAGGCATCACTAATGCTAATGGGCACTGATATGCAGCACTGATGGGCACTGATGTGCAACACTGATGAGAAGGCACTGATATGCAGCACTGATGGGCACTGATGGATGGCACTGATGGGCACTGATAGGCAGCACTGGTGGGCACTGATATGCAGCACTGATGGGCAATGATAGGTCACACTGATGGGCATTGATAGATGGCACTGATTGGTGAGACTGACAAGCATCACTAATGGGCACTGATATGCAGAACTGATGGGCACTGATGGGAGGCACTGATATGCAGCACTGATATGCAGCACTGATGGGCATTGATATGTGATACTGATGGGCACTGATAAGTAGCACTGATGGGCGGCACTGATATGCAGCACTGATATGCAACACTGATGAGCAATGATAGGTCGCACTGATGGGCATTGATAGATGGCACTGATTGGTGGGACTGACAGGCATCACTAATGGGCACTGATATGAAGCACTGATATGCAGCACTGATGGGCAGGACTGATGGGCAATGACTGGAAGCATTGGTGGGCGGCACTAATATGCAGCACCTATGGGCACTGATGGATGGCACTGATAGGCAGCACTCATGGGCAATGATAGGTGGCACTGATGGGCATTGATGGACAGCACTGATGGTCACTGATAGGCAGCACTGATGGGCAGCACTAATATGCAGCACTGATGGACACTGATATGCAGCACTGATGAGCGGCACTGATAGGCAGCACTGATCGGCAATGATAGGTGGCACTGATGGGCATTGATAGATGGTGCTGATTGGTGGAACTGACAGGCATCACTAATGGGCACTGATATGCAGCACTGATGGGCGCAACTGATGGACAATGATACACGGCATTGACAGGCATCACTGATGGGCAATAATAGGTGGAACTGATGGCCACTGATAGATGGCACTGATTGGTGGCACTGACAGGCATCACTGATGGGCACTGAAAGGCGGCACTGATGGGCACTAATTGGCATCACTGATGGGCACTGTCAGGCATTTCTGCGAGGGCTGCACTGGTAATCATTGCACTGAATATCGGTGTGTCTGTCCTCACTGAGGAATGCAGCTCATTATCTCTCCTTAGGTGCTGTCAGTGTGAGGAGAGGAATGCTGATAACCGGCATTTCCTATTTACACTGTGATTGGACACAGCTGATCACATGGTAAAGAGTCTACGTCATTGGCTCTTATCTGTGATCAGGGATGTGGTGTGTCCGAGGGAGCGCACACGAGCCGCCCGTCCTGAAGGACGTCATGTGCTATTGGCTGATTGACGGCCGAGCAGGAAGTGGTTAACAACCAACCCACCGTGCGATAAATTACCGCGCGATAAATTATTTACCACAAAATTCTTCGCGAATTGCACATTTGTGAGCAATTTACCGCATCAAACGTTATTTTACCGCATTTTTTTTCAGTTGCTATTTAACTCTTAGTGAACTGACCCCAATATCAGGTGCTTGGAGGAGAATGAAATTCCTACCCAACGCGTTGCTGATCCGCGTCCTCACAGATGACGTCTGTACACGGGAGATCAGATCTTCATATTCTTCTCTCACCAGTAAAACCAGTTTGAGTCCCCCGGCAGAATGTGCGCACACCTAGGCGTAGGGAGAGCGTCAGTCCGCTACAATCATGTCTTATCAATTCAAGAATTACTGACCCCCCATAGAGACGGCTTCCTGTTGCTGAACTTGGGTTCGGGCCAAACTTGCATTCGGCCAATCACAGAAGGCAGCTGTCGATCCTGGGCCAATCAGCTGCCGGCGGGAGCTTCTATCGCCTCCACCATTGGGCATTTTTGCCCAGTGAAATTCAGCTGGATGTCCTCATGAAATTTTGGCGATTCGCGCAGACTCGTGATCAGGGCCACTGTTAGAAATCAAGGGGCCCAGTACAGGCCCCCCTAAAAACCCCGCCTACATCCCGCCCCCAGAGTGCAGTGGAACAGCAGCATTGACTTTATCTGTCTACACCCCAAAAATGAAAAAAAAAGTCCCTCCTCTGCTCCCACCTCCTGGGCCCCCCGTTTAGCTGATGAGGCCTGGGCCCCCCTGTTTAGCTGATGGGACCTGGGCCCCCCTGTTTAGCTGATGAGGCCTGGGCCCCCCTGTTTAGCTGATGGGGTCTGGGCCCCCTGTTTAGCTGATGGGGTCTGGGCCCCCCTGTTTAGCTGATGGGACCTGGGCCCCCCTGTTTAGCTGATGGGACCTGGGCCCCCCTCTTTAGCTGATGGGGTCTGGGCCCCCCTGTTTAGCCCATGGGACCTGGGCCCCCCTGTTTAGCCGATGGGACCTGGGCCCCCCTGTTTAGCTGATGAGGCCTGGGCCCCCCTGTTTAGCTGATGGGGCCTGGGCCCCCCTGTTTAGCTGATGGGACCTGGGCCCCCCTGTTTAGCTGATGAGGCCTGGGCCCCCCTGTTTAGCTGATGGGGCCTGGGCCCGCCTGTTTAGCTGATGGGGTATGGGCCCCCCTGTTTAGCTGATGGGGTCTGGGCCCCCCTGTTTATCTGATGGGGCCTGGGCCCCCCTGTTTAGCTGATGGGGTATGGGCCCCCCTGTTTAGCTGATGGGGTCTGGGCCCCCCTGTTTAGCTGATGGGACCTGGGCCCCCCTGTTTAGCTGATGAGGCCTGGGCCCCCCTGTTTAGCTGATGGGGTATGGGCCCCCCTGTTTAGCTGATGGGGTCTGGGCCCCCCTGTTTAGCTGATGGGGCCTCGGCCCAGAAAACAGGACCCGTTGCTTTGCCTTATCCGTGGCCCTGCTCATGATTACAGAGATCTATCGACTTCAATGCGATTGGTTACCACTTTATAGATTTTTGCAGTGTGTGACATCACCGCCATTCTGAGAGACTCCGCCCACTCCCGATCTCCTTGTGGATTTTCCTGCGTTCCGACCACATACAGGTCATGGTGGTCACATGATCCGCCGTCATCAGGACTCCCCTTCGGATTTTTGCCGGAAAACCAGGAAACCAGGGAACGAGGCGGGGGGCGCCACCTGCAAGGATTTTCATTATTACTTTTTATAAAAACACATGAAACAAAGTAACATTCATCAGATGTGGCCAATGCAGAGAATACAAAGGGGTGTGAGCTAATCCGCTTCTCTAAATATAATGATGGGCTCAGCGATGGTAAAAATAACGAACTAATTATTCCACTGTCGTCCTTTTAAAGGGATAGTCCCATCTTTAGTAACAAGAAGGGGGGAGGGGGAGGTGCTCTCTCAGCAGCTTTAGGGGGGATTCTTCTCTGCTGACCAATACTGTAAGGAGCATTCTTCCTCCACTTCCTTCCAGTGTAAGGGGGTGCTTTTCCCAATAACCACCAGTTTAGCGAGCCCTTCTCTACTGTCCAATGGGGATGTTCAGTGACCTCCAATGGAAGTGGCATTAATCCACTGACCAATAATGTAAAAGTAGGTGTGTCTCGGATATTTTAGAACTGACCAATACTGTTAGGAGCATTCTTCCTACTGACCACCAGTGTGTGGGGACCCTCCCCCCATTGACCACCAATGTAAGGGGGTACTTGGGTACTTTTCTCATTGTCCACCAGTGTACAGGGACCCTTCTCGCAATGACCCCCAATATTAGGGAGTACTTTTTCCATTGTCCACCATGTATGGAGCCCTTCCCCAACTGACCACCGTGTATGGGGGCCCTTCCTCTATTCACCCCCAGTGTAAGGGCTACTTTTTCCATTCACCACCAGTATGTGGGGGCCCTTTCCCCATTGACCACCAGTGTAGCAGGTACTTTTCCCAATAACCACCAATTTAGCGGGTCCTTCTCTACTGTGTGAGGGTCTTTTCCCTGACCTCTAATGTAAGTGCCATTCTTTTGCTGACCACCAGTTTAGGGGGGGATACTTTAGCACTGACCAATACTGTAAGGAGCATTCTTCCTACTGACAACCAATGTACAGGATTCCTTCTTTCATTTATCACCAGTGTAAGGGGGTACTTTTCCCACTGACCACCAGTGTACAGGGGCACTTCTTCCATTCACTTTTACTTTTCCTATTGGCCACCTGTGTATGGGGGGCTCTTTCCCCATTGACCACCAGTGTAAGGGGGTACTTGGGTACTTTTCCCATTGTCCACCAATGTACAGGGACCCTTCTCCCATTGACCATCAATATTAGGGAGTACTTTTCCCATTGTCCACCATGTATGTAGGAGCCCTTCCCCTATTCACCACCAGTGTGTGGGGGCCCTTCCCCTATTGAACACCAGTGTACAGAGGCCCTTCCCCTGTTAACCACCAATGTAAGGAGGTACTTTTTCCATTGACCACCAGTGTATGGGGGTCCTTTCCCCACTGAACACCAGTATAAGGGGTACTTTTCCCATTGACCACCAGTATAAGCGGTACTTTTCTCATTGACCACCAGTATAGGGGGGTACTTTTCCCATTGTCCACCATGTATGGGGGCCCTTCCCCCATTGACCACCAGTGTGTGGGGGCCCTTCCCTCATTGACCACCAGTGTTTGGGGGCCCTTCCCCTATTGACCACCAGTGTGTGGGGCCCTTCCCCCATTGACCACCAGTGTGTGGGGCCCTTCCCCCATTGACCACCAGTGTGTGGGGGTCCTTCTCCCATTGACCATCAATATTAGGGAGTTCTTTTCCCATTGTCCACCATCTATGTGGGGGCCCTTCCCCTATTCACCACCAGTGTGTGGGGACCCTTCCTCCATTGAACACCAGTGCACGGAGGCCCTTCCCCCATTAATCACCAATGTAAGGGGGTACTTTTTCCATTGACCACCAGTGTATGGGGGCCCTTTCCCCACTGACCACCAGTATAAGGGGTACTTTTCCCATTGACCACCAGTATAGGGGGGTACATTTCCCATTGACCACCAGTGTAAGGGTAAGGTTGTTGTCGGTGATATTACCCATATTCCAAGTGCCGATGAATACTGAAAGACTTCGGGGGGCGCTCCTCCTGGGAAGAGTGCTCTCATTCTGCTTCACCTGAAAGACAACAAACATTGGTAAGTTTCAGGGAGGGGGAGAATAGTGGGGACATTGTGGAACCGGGGACACAATGGGAAGATGGGGGGGCAAATATATTCGTGTGGCGATGAGAGGATTTGTCCTGGGAGGGGGGGATTTGTGCTAGGAGGAGAAATCTGGGGGGGGGGGGGGCTGATTTGTACTAGGATGGGGGGGCGGGGAAAGTTTTTTACTAGGAATTTGGGGTTAGAGTTAAAAGGGGTGATTTGCTATGCCTTACCTCCCCCCCACCTTATGTAGGAGACATGCTTGACCCCTTTGAGCTTTTTCTTTTCCCCCACCTGTCCACTCTGGCGCCCCCTTGAGGGCTGCAGTCCGGAGTTGTTGGTGAGGAACCTGACTCTGCTGCACAGCCGTGGTGGACCTCCCCCTTATCTCAACCTCTCCTTCCCCCTTCATCTGTCCCCCCAGAAACCAGATGACCTTGTCCCGGTACTGTGGTCACCTCCATAGGTGGACCTCCCCCTTATCTCAACCTCTCCTTCCCCCTTCATCTGTCGCCCTAGAAACCAGATGACCTTGTCCCGGTACTGTGATCACCTCCATAGGTGGACCTCCCCCTTATCTCAACCTCTCCTTCCCCCTTCATCTGTCCCCCTAGAAACCAGATGACCTTGTCCCGGTACTGTGGTCACCTCCATAGGTGGACCTCCCCCTTATCTCAACCTCTCCTTCCCCCTTCATCTGTCCCCCCAGAAACCAGATGACCTTGTCCCGGTACTGTGGTCACCTCCATAGGTGGACCTCTCCCTTATCTCAACCTCTCCTTCCCCCTTCATCTGTCGCCCTAGAAACCAGATGACCTTGTCCCGATACTGTGGTCACCTCCATAGGTGGACCTCCCCCTTATCTCAACCTCTCCTTCCCCCTTCATCTGTCCCCCTGGAAACCAGATGACCTTGTCCCGGTACTGTGATCACCTCCATAGGTGGACCTCCCCCTTATCTCAACCTCTCCTTCCCCCTTCATCTGTCCCCCTAGGAACCAGATGACCTTGTCCCGGTACTGTGATCACCTCCATAGGTGGACCTCCCCCTTATCTCAACCTCTCCTTCCCCCTTCATCTGTCCCCCTAGAAACCAGATGACCTTGTTCCGGTACTGTGGTCACCTCCATAGGTTGACCTCCCCCCCATCTCAACCTCTCCTTCCCCCTTCATCTGTCCCCCTGGAAACCAGATGACCTTGTCCCGGTACTGTGGTCACCTCCATAGGTGGACCTCCCCCTTATCTCAACCTCTCCTTCCCCCTTCATCTGTCGCCCTAGAAACCAGATGACCTTGTCCCGGGGCTGTGGTCACCTCCATAGGTGGACCTTCCCCCAGGGGGAACACTTCAAAAATCCTGACAGTTCAATTGTTATGAATTTCAGATATCTGCTGATTTCTTACTTGCTGCTCATTTCTCCTGCTTGTCTTTTCACCAGGACTACTTCCTGACGGCACTCTGGGAGAGACATCAGCGTAAGCAGCAGAGGAGGAGATGATGAACTCCTGGAGCGTCTTGGTTGCCTTGGTGGATGAAGAAAGAGAGAACATCCAATGATATCACCTCAATATGATGTCATATAAGCCTCGGCCCCTCTACCCTTCCCATCCCCAAGTATGAAGAGAAATTTCAGGACTATCACCACTGTGTTCTGCAATGCTAAGGTTGTAACCTGTCCTGATTTGTTGGGGGTGGTCCCAATTTTTCCGGGCTCTGTTCCTGGAAAACAAGTGTCCCTGGCTATGTCCCTCGCTGTGAAGTCCTCTGACTGCATTTTTCTCCACTATATGTGAATTAGGCAGCAACCAGCTCCTAGCTCAACTCACCAACCTGCCCACCCAGGGACGGGACATGGGGGGGGGCAGTGGGGCAGCTGTCCTGAGGGCAATGGTTTACTGCAGGGATATGAGCGCCCTGACCCTAATAGAAGGAGGGGGGGGGCGCAGTTTGGCATCTTTGCCCTGGGCACTGACTGGCCTTGTCCCGGCACTTCCACCACCGCATGCAGAGCTGTAGCACAGAGCTGAGGAGGAGTTTCCCTTGGCTCTGTGCTATTGTTCTAATATTCAGCGGGTGGGACAGTGGGCAGGGATAGAAGTCGGCTACTGCATAATCCACATATAGAGTTACAAAAAGTGAGCAGTCATCATGTCAGGACCCGAGGTACTCACCAGCAGATGAAACACAATGCCAAGGTCCGGTAAGTGCAGTTTAGGGAGGGAGGGGTGGATTGTATTTGGAGGAGGGGGCAATTTTTGATTGGGAGGCACGCTGTCTGTTGCTTACTCCTGATCTCTGCACCCTTGACCCAAAGCAGAGTATACTCTCCCTTTAAGCCCCTCCCACTATTGGTGCAATTTTCCCACATCCACCATTTAGAGGAATTGTGCCCTATTGTTGGTGTCTTTAGGAGGAATTGTGCCCTATTGTTGGTGTCATTAGAAGGAATTGTGCCCTATTGTTGGTGTCCTTTAGAGGAATTGTGCCCTATTGTTGGTGTCATTTAGAGGAGTTGCGCCCTATCGTTGGTGTCATTTAGAGGAGTTGCGCCCTATCGTTGGTGTCATTTAGAGGAGTTGCGCCCTATCGTTGGTGTCATTTAGAGGAGTTGCGCCCTATCGTTGGTGTCATTTAGAGGAGTTGCGCCCTATCGTTGGTGTCATTTAGAGGAGTTGCGCCCTATCGTTGGTGTCATTTAGAGGAGTTGCGCCCTATCGTTGGTGTCATTTAGAGGAGTTGCGCCCTATTGTTGGTGTCATTTAGAGGAGTTGCGCCCTATCGTTGGTGTCATTTAGAGGAGTTGCGCCCTATCGTTGGTGTCATTTAGAGGAGTTGCGCCCTATCGTTGGTGTCATTTAGCGGAATTGTGCCCTATTTTTGGTGTCATTGAGAGGAATTGTGCCGTGTCATTGGGATCAGTGTGTGTATGGGGGGGGGGGGGAGGGTTCAGGGATGGGGGTTATCATGCTTTATTTTTCCATTGTTAGTATCAGTGAATGAAATAGTACCCCAAGGGCCAGATAAAAGCAAACAAAGGGCCACAGTTTGGAGACCACTGCCTTAGAGGGACCATGGCTGCCCTAGGTCTTTCACACTCCTTGCGATGCCCCTTGGTCCTCTGTGATCTTGCACTGCCGGGGAGGGGGGGGGGACCCATGTTTGGAATGGCACCAATAAGAATCACAGGTGCCACCCCAATATGACTTCATCATGCGACACTTAAATCGCCAATTAACTCGCCATCCATTGGCTGACGAGTGTTTGATTGGAGATATGTGAGATATATGTGAGATATATACAAGGAAAGAAAAATACGTAAAATGTTAGGAAAATGAAGAATAAAGGTGACAGGACAAGTCCTCATAACTCACCCGGATCTCCAGGCCGGACAGCAGCGGCAGAACATCTGACAGTCTATGGATGAGTTTGTCAACTGCGGAGATCTGATATAAAAATTAACATTGATGACAAGATTTTATTAAATAAAGAGCACTGAGGATTCTTAGACACCTATTGGTATGCAGCTGTATAGGTGTTTGTGCATTCTGAAGTAGAAGTAAAGCTGAACATCATTTAGTTTGTTAAAACATCATACGGTGTATTTATAAAAAAAAAAAAAATCTGCATATCACCTGTGTGTACATTCATTCAGTGTAAATGGGGGAAAAAATACATGCTATTTCCTGTGCTGGTTGAATGTTTTCCATCGATTTAAAATCGACGTTGCTTCACTTGGCCACTAGATGGCACTAAGACATAGTATAGACATTTCCTATTATACTTAGCGCCATCTAGTGGCTACATTTGGTATTTTTCTCTTTTAAATCAATGAAAACATTCAACCAGCACAGGAAATAGCCCAATAACATGTTTCACCGACAGCCCTTAAAAGGCAACCGGGTGTGGCTTCTGTAGCATGTGGCTGCTCTGATTGGCTCTGATGATATATAAGTAATGAATCTATTTACCCCATTCCCCCCCCCCCCCAGAGGGCCTTGTACCTGGTCACTGTACTGAATCATAGACATGCAGCCAAATATCTGGGCCAGGATCTTCATACTGTTCCACGTGGCTTCAATTTCTCTGAAAAACAAACAAACAATAAAAATAATACAATGTAACAAAAAGATCAATAACACACAGAATCCAATCAGAGGTCAGGTCACTCTACTCAGATCAATAAAAAGAACTATGAAAACATGAATGTAAAATGTTCGGTTGCTCTGTATACATTGTTCTGTATACAGTGCCTTTGGAAAAGTATTCATACCCCTTGACATTTCCCACATTTTGTTACAACCAAAAACATAAATGTATTTTATTGGGATTTTATGTGATAGACCAACACAAAGTGTCACATAATTGTGAAGTGGAAGGAAAATAATAAATGATACAAATAAATATGTGAAAAGTGTGGGGGGGGGGGGCATTTGTATTCAGCACCCTTTACTCTGATACCCCTAACTATTATCTAGAGGAACCAATTGCCTTTAGAAGTCACCTAATTAGTAAATAGAGTCCACCTGTGTGTAATGTAATCTCAGTATAAATACAGCTGTTCTGTGAAGCCCTCGGAGGTTTGTTAGAGAACCTTCATGAACAAACAGCATCATGAAGGCCAAGGAACACACCAGACAGGTCAGGGATAAAGTTGTGGAGAAGTATAAAGCAGGGTTAGGTTATAAAAAAATCTCCCAAGCTTTGAACATCTCACGGAGCTCTGTTCAATCCATCATCGGAAAATGGAAAGAGTATGGCACAACTGCAATCTACCAAGACATGGCCGTCCACCTAAACTGACCGGCCGGGCAAGGAGAGCATTCATCAGAGAAGAGCCAAGAGGTCCATGGTAACTCTGGAGGAGCTGCAGAGATCCACAGCTCAGGTGGGAGAATCTGTCCACAGGACAACTATTAGTCGTGTTCTCCACAAATCTGCCCTTTATGGAAGAGTGACAAGAAGAAAGACATTGGAGAAAGAAAGTCATAAGAAGTCCTGTTTGTAGTTTGTGAGAAGCCATGTGGAGGACACAGCAAACATGTGGAAGAAGGTGATCTGGTCACATGAGACCAAAATTCAACTTTATGGCCTAAAAGTAAAACGCTATGTGTGGGGAAAACTAACACTGCACATCACCCTGAACACACCATCCCCACCGTGAAACATGGTGGTGGCAGCATCATGTGGTGGGGATGGTTTTCTTCAGCAGGGACAGGGAAGCTGGTCAGAGTTGATGGGAAGATGGATGGAGACAAATACAGGACAATCTTAGAAGAAAACCTGTTAGAGTCTACAAAAGACTTGAGACTGGGGGGGAGGTTCACCTTCCAGCAGGACAACGACCCGAAACATCCAGCCAGAGCTACAATGGAATGGTTTAGATCGAAGCATATTCATGTGTTAGAATGGCCCAGTCACAGTCCAGACCTAAACCACATTGAGAATCTGTGACAAGACTTGAAAATTGCTGTTCACAGACGCTCTCCATCCAATCTGACAGAGCTTGAGATATTTTACAAAGAAGAATGGGCAGAAATGTCCCTTTCTAGATGTGCAAAGCTCGTAGAGACACCCCCAAAAAGACTTGTAGAGAAAGGGGGTTCTACAAAGTATTGACTCTGGGGGGCACCATACAAATGCCCCCCCCCCCACACTTTTCACATATTTATTTGTATCATTTATCATTTTCCTTCCACTTCACAATTATGTGACACTTTGTGTTGGTCTATCACATAAAATCCCAATAAAATACATTTATGTTTTTGGTTGTAACATGAGAAAATGTGGAGAATTTCAAGGGGTATGAATACTTTTTCAAGGCACTGTATATTGTTGCGTTGTTCTACATACATTGTTTTATATACATTGCATTATATATATATTGTTCTATATATATTGTTCTATATGCATTGTTCTGTATACATTGTTCCGTTGTTCTATATACATTGTTGCATTGTTCTATGTACATTGTTCTATATACATTGTTCTATATATATTGTTGCATTGTTCTATATACATTGTTATATATACATTGTTGTATTGTTCTATATACATTGTTCTATATATATTGTTGCATTGTTCTATGTACATTGTTCTATATACATTGTTCTATATACACTGTTGTGTTGTTCTATATACATTGTTCTATATACATTGTTGTGTTGTTCTATATACATTGTTCTATATGCATTGTTCTATATACACTGTTGCATTGTTCTATATACACTGTTGTGTTGTTCTATATACACTGTTGTGTTGTTCTATACACATTGTTCTATATACACTGATGCATTGTTCTATATACATTGTTGCATTGTTCTATATACATTGTTCTATATACATTGTTCTATATACACTGTTGTGTTGTTCTATATACATTGTTCTATATACATTGTTCTATATACACTGTTGTGTTGTTCTATATACATTGTTCTATATACATTGTTATATATACATTGTTGCGTTGTTCTATGTACATTGTATATACACATTGTTCTATATACATTGTTGCATTGTTCTATATACACTGTTGTGTTGTTCTATATACATTGTTCTATATACATGGTTGTGTTGTTCTATATACATTGTTCTATATACACTGTTGTGTTGTTCTATACACATTGTTCTATATACACTGTTGCATTGTTCTATATACATTGTTGCATTGTTCTATATACATTGTTCTATATACACTGTTGTGTTGTTCTATATACATTGTTCTATATACACTGTTGCATTGTTCTATATACATTTTTCTATATACATTGTTCTATATACACTGTTGTGTTGTTCTATACACATTGTTCTATATACATTGTTCTATATACATTGTTGCGTTGTTCTATGTACATTGTTCTATACACATTGTTCTATATACATTGTTCTATATACATTGTTGCATTGTTCTATATACACTGTTGTGTTGTTCTATATACATTGTTCTATATACATTGTTGCATTGTTCTATATACATTGTTCTATATACATTGTTGCATTGTTCTATATACATTGTTGCATTGTTCTATATACATTGTTCTATATACATTGTTGCATTGTTCTATATACATTGTTGCATTGTTCTATATACATTGTTCTATATACATTGTTTATCACAGATGATCACTTACCTGTCCAGTCTCAGACATTCATTGTCCAGCTCTGTGCTCAGCGGAGTCCCTTCCTGCAGAGGTGCATTATGGGTAATGTTTGACAAACCCCTCGGTTTTAGAAGTCTTTTAGGATCTAGAGAAGTGACGTCTTTCCAACATGCACATCTGTGGGGATCATCATCTACAACAAGAAAACAATGTAAGAGACAAATATAACCGAATAAATACAGATGAGAATATAAGTAGATGGGAGCTCTGACTGAATCATTGTGTGTCAGAAACAATTGTCTGTATTATTTTAATGGATTGGATTCACTGTTTTTCTATACTTTGTTCCATCTCAGTGCTGCTGATCCTCTGCAGGCTCTTTGCAGCCACTTCCTGTCTCCATAGACTCCAGTGATGACGTTTCTCAGGGCGGGTTTCCTGATGGGGATACCGGAGGATCGTGTCTGCCTTATGTGTGATGAAAGGGCCACTTGTAGCCGTATATCAGGGTGAGAACACAGGGGGACAGATGGGTGATAAATGAATGAAATCTACAGATTTACAAAGATTGACATGAAGACTCTGAAGATCCAATAATTGGGTGTGTATGGATTAAAGTGTTTGACTGTATTTGGGGATTTCCAGTAATCGTTGTGTGATGTCATCATTTTGTGAAGTCATCATTGTGTGATGTCATCAATGTGTGATGTCATCAATGTGTGATGTCATGATTGTGTGATGTCATCATTGTGTGATGTGATCGTTGTGTGATGTCATCATTGTGTGATGTGATTGTTGTGTGATGTCATCATTCTCTGATATCATCATTGTGTGATGTCATCGTTGTGTGTTGTCATCAATGTGTGATGTCATGATTGTGTGATGTCATCGTTGTGTGATGTGATCATTGTGTGATGTCATCATTGTGTGATGTGATCGTTGTGTGATGTCATCATTGTGTGATGTCATTGTTGTGTGATGTCATCATTGATGTGATCGTTGTGTGATGTCATTGTTGTGTGATGTCATCGTTGTGTGATGTCATCGTTGTGTGATGTCATTGTTGTGTGATGTCATCATTGTGTGATGTCATCGTTGTGTGATGTCATCATTGTGACTCACCAGATTGGGAATCTCTTGCTGGTTTCTCCTTACTGACAGGGAAATGTAAGGCGGTGGCGAGTCCGTTCCCCCTCCTTCTGTAGGCAGATATGAGGTTGGTGAGTCCAAAGAATCTTCTGACATCAATTCCTTGTGCAGACTGAGGAATAACAGGAGCAATGAGAAGATATATATATATATATATATATATACACACATGTAACTGCAAGCAGTCTGTGACAGTTTCTTGTGACATACAAGCAGCCTATGACAGTCTCTTGTGACATACAATCAGTCTATGACAGTCTCTTGTGACATACAAGCAGCCTATGACAGTCTCTTGTGACATACAATCAGTCTATGACAGTCTCTTGTGACATACAATCAGTCTCTGACAGTCTCTTGTGACATACAATCAGTCTATGACAGTCTCTTGTGACATACAAGCAGTCTATGACAGTCTCTTGTGACATACAAGCAGTCTATGACAGTCTCTTGTGACATACAAGCAGTCTATGACAGTCTCTTGTGACATACAAGCAGTCTATGACAGTCTCTTGTGACATACAAGCAGTCTATGACAGTCTCTTGTGACATACAATCAGTCTCTGACAGTCTCTTGTGACATACAATCAGTCTCTGACAGTCTCTTGTGACATACAATCAGTCTATGACAGTCTCTTGTGACATACAAGCAGTCTATGACAGTCTCTTGTGACATACAAGCAGTCTATGACAGTCTCTTGTGACATACAAGCAGTCTATGACAGTCTCTTGTGACATACAAGCAGTCTATGACAGTCTCTTGTGACATACAAGCAGTCTATGACAGTCTCTTGTGACATACAAGCAGTCTATGACAGTCTCTTGTGACATACAAGCAGTCTATGACAGTCTCTTGTGACATACAAGCAGTCTATGACAGTCTCTTGTGACATACAAGCAGTCTATGACAGTCTCTTGTGACATGTGGGCGGTGTTAGCTATACAGACACTTTGATTGGATATTAATGATAGAAATATCTGACACTCTCTGGATATGAAATGTATATCAGTGAGCGTTGTGTTAGTGTAAAAGGTACATAGTGATGGCCCCTCCCCCCCGGTAGATATTACTGTGCAGGAGATGGCTGTCACTTGAGGTTGGGCGGTGAGCGGGGCTTTAACACTCTGACATGCAGCTGTGAAAGGAAACCAAACAACCCACCACATATAACAAGAGAGCGACAGGCAGGGTGGAGGATGTGATGGGGGGGGAGGGGAGGGGGTGCCCATGGGGGACAGAAGAACAGACGGGTTCAGTATCTACAGAAGGACATTCCGGACCTCCATCTGTCATACCTGAACTTTATGACCATGGCGGTTTGTTTTTTCCATTTGCGTACCTGAACGGCGAGCAGTCCGTTATCGTCCGGTAAGACGCGGTAGGTGTGCACCTGCTGGTGATACCTGCGGGAAGAACATCACATGACAATAATTCCAATATCCAGGAAGACGAGGATCCGGAGAGGTCATATATATTCTGTATTCACCCCTCCCGCTTGCCCTGCCAACCCAATACCGGGTGCTTTCACCCACTTCCCATCTGCCCTGCTGTCCCCCTGCCAGCCCAATACCAGGCATTCTCACCCCTTCCTGCCTGCCCCACTATCCCCCTGCCAACCCAATTCTGGGCATTTTTGCCCCCTTCTTGCCTGCCCTGCTGTCCCCCTCCTGCTAGCCCAAAACCGGCACTTTCACCCCCTTCCTGCCTAACCTGCTGTCCCCCTGCCAGCCCAATACTGGGCACTCTCACCCCCTTCCCGCCTGCCCTGCTTTCCCCCTGCCAACCCAATATCGGGCACTCTCAACCCATTCCCACCTGCCCTGCTGTCCCCCTGCCAACCCAATACCAGGCACTCTCACCCCCTTCCTGACTGCCCTGCTGTCCCCCTGCCAGCACCCCCTTCCCGCCTGCTCTGCTTTCCCCCTGCCAACCCAATACCGGGCACTCTCACCCCCTTCTGCCTGCCCTGCTGTCACCCTGCCAGCCCAAAACCAGCACTTTCACCCCCTTCCCGCTTGCCCTGCCGTCCCCCTGCCAACCCAATACCGGACATTTTCACCCCCTTCCCGCCTGTCAACTCAATACCGGGCATTTTCACCCCCTTCCCGCCTGCCGTCCCCCTGCCAGCCCAATACCGGGTACTTTCACCCCCTTCCCACCTGCTCTGCTTTCCCCCTGCCAACCCAATACCAGGCACTCTCAACCTGTTCCCGCCTGCCCTGCTGTCCCCCTGCCAACCCAATACCGGGCACTCTCACCCCCTTCCTGCCTGCTCTGCTGTCCCCCTGCCAACCCAATACTGGGCATTTTCATCCCTTTCCCGCCTGCCCTGCCGTCCCCCTGCCAGCCCAATACCGGGTACTTTGACCTTCTTCCTGTTTGCCCTGCTGTCCCCCTGCCAACCCAATACTGAGCATTTTCATCCCTTTCCCGCCTGCCCTGCCGTCCCCCTGCCAGCCCAATACCGGGTACTTTGACCTTCTTCCTGTTTGCCCTGCTGTCCCCCTGCCAGCCCAATGCCGGGCACTCTCACCCCATTCCTGCCCTGCCGCCCCTTTAAAAGGTTGTAAACACCCGGGGAGGGCAGGAAGGATCAGCAATCATGTGATCACTGTACTTGGCTGTCACAATGCCCACATGAGCGCACGCTCCCAGCGATGAGTTTTGGTGCCACAAATGTGCTATGCGGGCAGCAACAGGTTAACATGTTAAAACTTATGGGGTCAATTCAGCAAAGGTTACCGCATGCGACAACGCGGTCATGTGACTCATTTTAATAAATGATTGAACTGTGTAAAAAAAATGTCCAATTCACAAAAATAAAATGCGATATTTATCAGGTGGGTTTTGCTGGTGGTATCACATGCGGTTTTGCTCCCCCCCACCCCCCATTAAAAAAAATCAGTGATGTAGCACTCATGCATCTGCACTCTTAATCCCCCCCCCTACAAGTCCCACAAATACCTGTTGATCCTGCCAGTAAAGTCCACCTAATTCAGCTTCCTGTAATGGGATGACAAAGATGCTGCACTGCTCATGAAATCAGAGCAGAGTTGTCACTCTCATGTGGGCGGTGCCTGCTTGTAGTACAGTGGGAGGGAGAAGATGTTGCAGGGGGTGTGACTATCAGCATTGTCACTGCTGAGTCCCAAGCCTGGAGCTGTGTCATTTATCACCCACCCACACCTAGTTCCTAGATTGGCAGCTCTGCCTCTGCTGCTGAACCCCTCCCACTGACTGTCAGCTGCAGTGTCTAGGGGGGGGGGGGGGGGAGACAAACATGTAGGAGGTGTGCGGTGTGGCAGCAATAATTCACAGATTTATCTGCCATCCCTGGAACAAGGGCCTCAAAAAGGCTCTGCCTGCCCCAAGATGGCTGCCGCATGTCACATGGGGCGGCAGCATCCAATAGGAAAGCTTCCTCAGTGACCCAAGAAACCAAAGAGGAACCCTGTTCCTCTTGACTTCCTCCCCAGCTACAGTACCGATGCGTAAGAGCGCCATCTGCAGAGGAGAAGGCAGACTGCACCTGCCTACAAGCAGCTAAATATAGAAGGATAAATATAGAAGGATAAATATAGAAGAAATACACATATAGGAGCTGTTCTACCTGTCAAAGGATTTCCATTTGTGTCCATCCAGTTCTGAGATTTACACAGCTCTGCCACTATGCACAACCAGTAGGGTAACCTGAATTTTTTTTTTTCTGCTTCGGTAACCCTTACAGGTCCCTTATCCCTCCCTCAGCCTGTGATTGGACAGTAAAAAGAGAAGCAATAAACCCGATAAGCTCATTTCCCGGTCACTCTGCTCTCTCCTCCTGTCAGCATGTTCCTTGTTAGCACAGGAGCTTAAAACATTTGAAGGCGTGTAGGTCACTCACATGAGGCAGATGGCGTACGCTCCGGACACAGACTCGCTCTGGCGCACGAGGAACGCCCCGTCCCTTCCATCGCGGATCAATAACTGCTCAGCGCTCGTCTGACTCAGCTCAGGATAGTACCAACACTCACACATCTTCTTCCTTAAAGGGAAAGTACATATTCCAACTTTATGGGTTGTACTAAGTATAGGAATTTTTTTTATTTTTACAATAAAGTCTGTACATACATTATATATATATATATTTGTGTAAATCTTTTCTTCTATCTTTTCATGTGACAACACTGAAGAAATGACACTTGTCTACAATGTAAAGTAGTGAGTGTACAGCTTGTATAACAGTGTAAATTTCCCGTCCCCTCAAAATAACTCAACACACAGCCATTAATGTCTAAACCGCTGGCAACAAAAGTCAGTACACCCCTAAGTGAAAATCTCCAAATTGGGCCCAATGAGCCATTTTCCCTTCCCGGTGTCATGTGACTCGTTAGTGTTACAAGGTCTCAGGTGTGAATGGGGAGCAGGTGTGTTAAATTTGGTGTTATCGCTCTCACTCTCTCATACTGGTCACTGGAAGTACAACATGGCACCTCATGGCAAAGAACTCTCTGAGGATCTGAAAAAAAAAGAATTGTTGCTCTACATAAAGATGGCCTAGGCTATAAGAAGATTGCCAAGACCCTGAAACTGATCTGCAGCACGGTGGCCAAGACCATACAGCGATATAACAGGACAGGTTCCCCTCAGAACAGGCCTCGTCATGGTCCACCAAAGAAGTTGAGGTCACGTGATCAGCGTCATATCCAGAGGTTGTCTTTGGGAAATAGACGTATGAGTGCTGCCAGCATTGCTGCAGAGGTTGTAGGGGTGGGGGGTCAGCCTGTCAGTGCTCAGACCATACGCCGCACACTGCATCAAATTGGTCTGCATGGCTGTCATCCCAGAAGGAAGCCTCTTCTAAAGATGATGGACAAGAAAGACCACAAACAGTTTGCTGAAGACAAGCAGACTAAGGAGATGGATTACTGGAACCATGTCCTGTGGTCTGATGAGACCAAGATAAACGTATTTGGTTCAGATGGTGAGAAGCGTGTGTGGGGGCAACCAGGTGAGGAGGACAAAGACAAGTGTGTCTTGTCTACAGTCAAGCATGGTGGTGGGAGTGTCATGGTCTGGGGCTGCATGAGTGCTGCCGGCACTGGGGGGCTACAGGTCATTGAGGGACTGAAGGGGAGGAGCCCGTACACCTGTGCAAGGCTGAAGGGGGAGGAGCCGGTACACCTGTGCAAGACTGAAGGGGGAGGAGCCGCTACACCTGTGCAAGGCTGAAGGGGGAGGAGCCGCTACACCTGTGCAAGGCTGAAGGGGGAGGAGCCGATACACCTGTGCAAGACTGATGGGGGAGGAGCCAGTAAACCTGTGCAAGACTGATGGGGGAGGAGCCGGTACACCTGTGCAAGGCTGAAGGGGGAGGAGCCGGTACACCTGTGCAAGGCTGAAGGGGGAGGAGCCGGTAAACCTGTGCAAGGCTGAAGGGGGAGGAGCCGGTACACCTGTGCAAGGCTGAAGGGGGAGGAGCCGGTACACCTGTGCAAGGCTGAAGGGGGAGGAGCCGGTACACCTGTGCAAGGCTGAAGGGGGAGAAGCCGGTACACCTGTGCAAGACTGACAGGGAAGGAGCCGGTACACCTGTGCAAGGCTGAAGGGGGAGGAGCCAATACACCTGTGCAAGACTGAAGGGGGAGGAGCCGGTACACCTGTGCAAGGCTGAAGGGGGAGGAGCAGGTACACCTGTGCAAGGCTGAAGGTGGAGGAGCCGGTACACCTGTGCAAGGCTGAAGGGGGAGGAGCCGGTACACCTGTGCAAGACTGACGGGGGAGGAGCCGGTACACCTGTGCAAGGCTGAAGGGGGAGGAGCCAGTACACCTGTGCAAGGCTGAAGGGGAGGAGCCGGTACACCTGTGCAAGGCTGAAGGGGGAGGAGCCGGTACACCTGTGCAAGGCTGAAGGGGAGGAGCCGGTACACCTGTGCAAGGCTGAAGGGGGAGGAGCTGGTACACCTGTGCAAGACTGACGGGGGAGGAGCCAGTACACCTGTGCTAGGCTGAAGGGGGAGGAGCCGGTACACCTGTGCAAGGCTGAAGGGGAGGAGCCGGTACACCTGTGCAAGGCTGAAGGGGGAGGAGCCAGTATACCTGTGCAAGGCTGAAGGGGGAGGAGTCGGTACACCTGTGCAAGGCTGAAGGGGGAGGAGCCGGTACACCTGTGAAAGACTGAAGGGGAGGAGCCAGTACACCTGTGCAAGACAGAAGGGAAGGCCAGAGGGAGGATTTAAAGTGTTACTAAACCCAGGACTCTGCATTCACTATATCTGCTCTCCCACGGTGCACAGAACATGGAAATGCTATTATTTTAGTAAATATAAACTGCTAAATACCTTTCCCCATCAGCAGTATATAGCAGTCTAGTGACGTCTATCAGTGTCTGGTTAAAGCTTGTAGGAGGAGTTTTCATTCTCCCCTGATTGTCCTATGAGGCTGCAGGACCCCTGACCCTCTGTCTGGACAGTGTTGATTGGCCCTGTGTGAGAAAACTCTCTAGTAATACACACCAAACTGAGCATGTGCAGAGTGACTCCAAAGACTCCGTACTATCAGGAAATGAATTGGGGACAGTGGAAGAAGGGGAGGATCAGAAAAGACAGGATCAAACAGCCTTTTTTACACAATGCAGAGGATTAACCCCTTAGTTTCCATGGTGAGAATAACAAGCATTACTGCATATACACACTGATTTTACTGTTGCGGGTTTAGTAGCACTGTCTTAAACCAATGGTAAATCGGCCAAAAATTTCCAAACAGTCAGCATGTGACAATATAACTCAGACGAGGTCACACGGTAGCAATAATAACAAATTTGCTTTACTTTATTAGAAATGATTCTGTTAAAAACGTACAATGACTGCTACAGAACCTCCTAGGTAGGTGAACGCAGAAGTGAGACGCTCACATGAGATATCAGAGCCGATCTTTCCAGGAAATAAGAAAAATAAAAGAGGTTTTGGAGGAAACCACCAGAGCTAAATTAGGTCACACCTCGCTGACTGCGTAAAATATAAAACTTGATTTATATTTCTTATAGTATAAAGGTGTCGGCCTCATCCACGGGTTCCTGAAGAGTTTTCTGAGGTTTCCCTGAACAATGAACAGTGATCTTCACAGGTCTGGGGCCAATACCAGTCAGCAAAGCCAGCAGCATGGGGCCAGGAGAGCCTCTTCTTTGTAATGGGGACAATTTTCCCCCGACCCCCAATGTAAGGGAGCCTAACTCCCAATGTAAGGGGGACCTTCACTGACCCTCAGAGATACTTCTCAAAATGACCACCAATGAAAGGGGTCCTTTCTCCACTGACCACAATAGAAAGTGAATAAAAAATTATATAGAGGAATCAGGACCTCCTTCCTCCTGCTGGTGATCCCTCTAGTGATATAAAGATCTATATAGAGGAATCAGGACCTCCTTCCTCCTGCTGGTGACCCCTCTAGTGATATAAAGATATATATAGAGGAATCAGGACCTCCTTCCTCCTGCTGGTGACCCCTCTAGTGATATAAGATCTATATAGAGGAATCAGGACCTCCTTCCTCCTGCTGGTGACCCCTCTAGTGATATAAAGATCTATATAGAGGAATCAGGACCTCCTTCTCCTGCTGGTGATCCCTCTAGTGATATAAAGATCTATATAGGGGAATCAGGACCTCCTTCCTCCTGCTGGTGACCCCTCTAGTGATATAAAGATCTATATAGAGGAATCAGGACCTCCTTCCTCCTGCTGGTGACCCCTCTAGTGATATAAAGATCTATATAGAGGAATCAGGACCTCCTTCCTCCCGCTGGTGATCCCTCTAGTGATATAAAGATCTATATAGGGGAATCAGGACCTCCTTCCTCCTGCTGGTGACCCCTCTAGTGATATAAAGATCTATATAGAGGAATCAGGACCTCCTTCCTCCTGCTGGTGATCCCTCTAGTGATATAAAGATCTATATAGAGGAATCAGGACCTCCTTCCTCCTACTGGTGATCCCTCTAGTGATATAAAGATCTATATAGAGGAATCAGGACCTCCTTCCTCCTGCTGGTGATCCCTCTAGTGATATAAAGATCTATATAGAGGAATCAGGACCTCCTTCCTCCTGCCAGTGACCATCTTGGGCGAGGATTCTTGCTGGACGGCGGCCGCTCCGCCCCTGAGTTGCTTGGCAACCCTGGGGACTGTTTGGCTGCATCGCTCTAGCTCTGGCCACATGTGCATTGGCAGGAGTGTGACGCGGGAGGCGGCTCCGCCCCACTGGACACGCCCACGCTGCGCGCCGTGCTCCCGGGGGTGAGTGGTGAGACGCACGCCAGCCCAGCATGGCGCCATACGCTGCTGATCGGCGTGACGGCAGGGCTAATCCCCCCGTATGGGGTAGTTAAGATGTGTTTTGTCACTCCTATATGCTCTTTGCTAGTTAGGGGGTTATCTACCTCCTTCCAGGGGACACTTTAGCCCATATCCTCTCTGGTGAGTAATGTAGGGACACATTTAATTGTTTTGTAATGAAGCATATGGGTCTTGCATTGAGTCATTTGTTGCTGGATACAAAGTAATGATAGGAATGCTTTATTTTGATTAATGAATCCTTTTATACATATATTCTTTGAACTCTATAGCTAAAGCTTTACTTCCATATTATGCTGATTGCAGCAACTATATTACATACACATATTGCAGATCATTTGATATAAAATCTCCATATCTCACCACACTAGTGGTTAAAAATCCCCCCCCCCCCCCCCACACCCTACACCTACTGCTGACTCAATATATTTCATAAGTAGCGTTTTTTGTTCTTTATTTACAGCTTAATTGTTGTTTAACATAAATGTATATATATATACTTCTTTGTTCAGCAGCCCCACCACTCCGGTCTGGAGGACTCCGCTGTCCGCTGTACATCAGCCCTGCTGAGCTGTTCCTCTTTCTGACCTCGCTGGGTGTCCTTAATTAGAGCCCCGGTGGTGGTGAGCGGTTCTTTTGGCGCAAGGGTTACCCCTGGTTGGATTTGGCTGTTTTTTTACTTCTAAACTTATGTGGCGAATATTCGATTTTTCATCATCAACATGTAAGTCTGTCCTTGGACTTGGTTTCCATAATAGACAAATGCTATTTTGTTTTTGCCTTGATACGCTGCATTGGTTTAAACCTTATCTATTTGCATTTATAGTATGAATGTCTGCATCTATTGATAATCCCCCTGAAGAAGGAAATCATTTCTGAAACGCGTTGGGTGTGAAGCCAGCATTCTATATTGCGGTGTCTCAGGACCCTCATAACATCCGGTCATTATGTCATGTTGTCATGTAATTATATTAGCCACTTCTTTTTGCAGCAAGTATCTGTATGTCATGTATATTTTGTAATTATTTATAGCATAATAAATTTCTATTTTTATATGAAATACCCATTTTGTTTGTGGTTGTTATATCCCCACTGGGGCCATTAAAATCCCATAAGGGGGAACCCTGTTCTTATTATATATAGAGGAATCAGGACCTCCTTCCTCCTGCTAGTCATAGAAGAATCAGGACCTCCTTCCTCCTGCTGGTGATCCCTCTAGTGATATAAAGATCTATATAGAGGAATCAGGACCTCCTTCCTCCTGCTGGTGACCCCTCTAGTGATATAAAGATCTATATAGAGGAATCAGGACCTCCTTCCTCCTGCTGGTGATCCCTCTAGTGATATAAAGGTCTATATAGAGGAATCAGGACCTCCTTCCTCCTGCTGGTGATCCCTCTAGTGATATAAAGATCTATATAGAGGAATCAGGACCTCCTTCCTCCTGCCGGTGATCCCTCTAGTGATATAAAGGTCTATATAGAGGAATCAGGACCTCCTTCCTCCTGCTGGTGATCCCTCTAGTGATATAAAGATCTATATAGAGGAATCAGGACCTCCTTCCTCCTGCTGGTGACCCCTCTAGTGATATAAAGGTCTATATAGAGGAATCAGGACCTCCTTCCTCCTGCTGGTGATCCCTCTAGTGATATAAAGATCTATATAGAGGAATCAGGACCTCCTTCCTCCTGCTGGTGACCCCTCTAGTGATATAAAGATCTATATAGAGGAATCAGGACCTCCTTCCTCCTGCTGGTGATCCCTCTAGTGATATAAAGATCTATATAGAGGAATCAGGACCTCCTTCCTCCTGCTGGTGATCCCTCTAGTGATATAAAGGTCTATATAGAGGAATCAGGACCTCCTTCCTCCTGCTGGTGATCCCTCTAGTGATATAAAGGTCTATATAGAGGAATCGGGACCTCCTTCCTCCCGCTGATGATCCCTTCAGAGATGTCCCCAAAGACTCTATAGGCTTCCTACACATTGAACGGCTTTGACAAATTGCTAAATGTTCTATAACATGCTTCTGTCTGCTCTTGGAAAGCTTTCTTCAGAAGTTCCTCATCAATAAGCAAAGTATGCAAATTTAGACGTACCACACACACAAACAAGCAACCAAATGAGCGCCAATCTACACCCTAACTAGTTGTGAAGCTGTGCTCAGACGAGGTCGGCTCAATGGTTGAGGTCCTGTATAGGCTGTGTGTACGAGGTCTACGGCTACCAGTGTATAAAAGCAGTCGTATAAAGCCTGGCACATGTGCTCACCTTCTGTCGTTTTGGCTTATGGCGGTCACATAGACGTTCTCTGTTGCATAAGCTGCTGTAGATTGCACCGTGTTCGGCGAGGAGTGAGAAGGAAGGAAGACATTAAATACATCATAACCCACAAAAACCGAGGCTTTCAAACAAGCGTGCGACCTGAGAGGTGCACAGACGCAAAATGGGCACAGAACCAGGAAAGACAAAACGTTCCTCAAGAACAGCAAAATGGACGTTGGCTGGTAGTGAGTCAAATAGGGAATACATTAAAGCACATGATAAGCAGAATTCTGCATGAACTGACACTTTTCAGAATTTCATGAATCAAAAAAAAAAAAAAGAAATAAGTGAAAGGGCAAAAATGCTTGTTAATGTAGATCTAAACCCAACACTAGAATCTCACAGGAACTTTAACATTTGTTATAAAAGCCATTTTCAATCATTTTATATTTGCAGCTTCCATTAACCCCTTCCCCCCCCCCCCCCAAGGTTAAAACAAATGTTAATGCCTAAGCACAATTTTACGACTTTGTTAATAAAACCGTACATCTCATCACAACTACTTTGTGCCTCCAGGGTGGATTATACCGCGTTTGTTTCAGGAAAAATTGGGCTTTCATTTGGTACAGTATTAAATGGTAATTGTTATCTTCTGTTTTTTTTTTTTTTCATTATCAAAAGAAAACTGGACAAAAATAGCAAAACAAAATCAATTTTCTTTTAGATTTTGCTGTATATTTCTCGCTACTACCATAACCTACCACCAAAAGAACAACCCAAAATAAATTCTCCCGCTCCCGATGATTGCAGCGACACCACATACTGTATGTGTTATTTGTTGTTTGTACCCGGAGAGTACAGCCCAAAAGCAATAGTGTGCATTTTGCTTTTTTTTTTTTTTTTTTTTTTGTCCTACCTATAACACATTGACACTGATGCTAATTGAAAAAAAAAAAACTGCCCAAAATATACTGATCCTGACCTAGACCTTTGACCCAAACACTTAAGGCTTGATGTACACGAGACGTTTTTACAACCTCTCCTGAATTATTTAACTTGACAGGTAATAACCCACGTTTAAAATGCATTTACATGCCGCGTTCAGCAGTGTTTTGCCACGTTTGCGTTTAAAAGCGTTTGAAAAAAAAAATTATTATTATTTTTTTTTTTTTCAAAATAGCCAAAAATGAAAAACGCCTATAAACGAAACGCGGCTAAACGTGAGTTACCGCGTTAAGCCTAACCCTGGCACTCACCAAGATCAAATCTAGATCTAGCTATTTTTTTCTTTATTTTTATTTATTTATTTATTTTACACACACTTTTTATTTCCTTCTTTGCAAGGAAAGGGAAAGATAAATTGTATCTTTCCTCTCCATTCACAGAGAGAAAAACAAAGGGACGGGCTTCACAGTAACTGATCATCACCCTTACTTGACCCAAACACTAACCCTGGCACTGACCAAGATCAAATCTAGACCTAGCTATTTTTTCTTTATTTTATTTTTAATTATATATTTGTTTTATTTTATTTTTTATTTGTTTATTTATTTTACACACACTTTTTTTCCCTTCTCTGCAAGGAAAGAGGAAGATACATTGTATCTTTCCTCTCCATTCACAGAGAGAAAAACACAGGGACGGGCTTCACAGTAAATGATCATCACCCTTACTTGACCCAAACACTAACCCTGGCACTGAACCAGATCAAATCTTGATCTAGCTATTTTTTTTATTTATTTATTTTTTATTTTTCTTATTATGTACAGTATTTATTTATTTTTTTCACAAGAAATTTTTTTATTTTTATTTTATTTGTTTATTTATTTTACACACACTTTTTTCCCTTCCCTGCAAGGAAAGGGAAAGATACATTGTATCTTTTCTCTCCATTCACAGAGAGAAAAACACAGGGACGGGCTTCACAGTAACTGATAATCACCCTTACTTGACCCAAACACTAACCCTGGCACTGACCCAGATCAAATCTTGATCTAGCTATTTTTTCTTTATTTTTTTATTATGTATTTATTTTTTTTTATTTTTTTATTTGTTTATTTATTTTACACACACTTTTTTTTCCTCTCTGCAAGGAAAGAGAAAGATACATTGTATCTTTCCTCTCCATTCACAGAAAGAAAAACACAGGGACGGGCTTCACAGTAACTGATCATCACCCTTACTTGACCCAAACACTAACCCTGGCACTGACCCAGATCAAATCTTGATCTAGCTATTTATTTATTTATTTATTTTTTCTTATTATGTACAGTAATTATTTTATTTTTTATTTTTTTTCACAAGAAAATTTTATTTTATTTTTTATTTGTTTATTTATTTTACACGCACTTTTTTTTTTCCTTTTCTTCAAGGAAAGAGAAAGATAAATTGTATCTTTCCTCTCCATTCACAGAGAGAAAAACACAGGGACGGGCTTCACAGTAAATGATCATCACCCTTACTTGACCCAAACACTAACCCTGGCACTGAACCAGATCAAATCTTGATCTAGCTATTTTTTTTTATTTATTTATTTTTTATTTTTCTTATTATGTACAGTATTTATTTATTTTTTTCACAAGAAATTTTTTTATTTTTATTTTATTTGTTTATTTATTTTACACACACTTTTTTCCCTTCCCTGCAAGGAAAGGGAAAGATACATTGTATCTTTTCTCTCCATTCACAGAGAGAAAAACACAGGGACGGGCTTCACAGTAACTGATAATCACCCTTACTTGACCCAAACACTAACCCTGGCACTGACCCAGATCAAATCTTGATCTAGCTATTTTTTCTTTATTTTTTTATTATGTATTTATTTTTTTTTATTTTTTTTATTTGTTTATTTATTTTACACACACTTTTTTTTCCTCTCTGCAAGGAAAGAGAAAGATACATTGTATCTTTCCTCTCCATTCACAGAAAGAAAAACACAGGGACGGGCTTCACAGTAACTGATCATCACCCTTACTTGACCCAAACACTAACCCTGGCACTGACCCAGATCAAATCTTGATCTAGCTATTTATTTATTTATTTATTTATTTATTTTTTCTTATTATGTACAGTAATTATTTTATTTTTTATTTTTTTTCACAAGAAAATTTTATTTTATTTTTTATTTGTTTATTTATTTTACACGCACTTTTTTTTTTCCTTTTCTTCAAGGAAAGAGAAAGATAAATTGTATCTTTCCTCTCCATTCACAGAGAGAAAAACACAGGGACGGGCTTCACAGTAACTGATCATCACTCTTACTTGACCCAAACACTTTATGCCCCCTACACACGGTCGGAAATTTTCCATCGGATTTTCCGACACACAAAGTTTGAGAGCAGGATATAAAATTTTCCGACAACAAAATCCGTCGTCGGAAATTCCGATCGTGTGTACACAAATCCGACGGACAAAGTGCCACGCATGCTCAAAAAAAATAAAGAGATGAAAACTATTGGCCACTGCCCCGTTTAGAGTCCCGACGTACGTGTTTTACCTCACCGCGTTCAGAACGATCGGATTTTCCGACAACTTTGTGTGACCGTGTGTATGCAAGACAAGTTTGAGCGAACATCCATCGGAAAAAATCCTAGGATTTTGTTGTCGGAATGTCCGAACAAAGTCCGACCGTGTGTACGGGGCATAACCCTGGCACTGACCCAGATCAAATCTTGATCTAGCTATTTTTTTCTTTATTTTAATTTTATTTTTTTATTATGTATTAATTTTTTTATTTTTTATTTGTTTATTTATTTTACACACACTTTTTTTTCCTCTCTGGAAGGAAAAAGAAAGATACCTTGTATCTTCCCTCTCCATTCACAGAGAGAAAAACACAGGGGCGGGCTTCACAGTGACTAATTAGTGTGGTAGCCAATTAGAGGCTTCCACGGAGATCAGGTGACCCGGAATCGGGCAGATCGGGGTCCCGATTGTCAGTACAGGGCCCAGGGCTCTTGGCGTGACCCTGTTCTCTGTGCTGGGAGCACACCGTGCGGCGCGCTCCCAGCACAAAAGGGAGATATGCATATATGTGGCCCCAATGGAAAAAAGCCCAGTGCAGTGCGGTCACATATATGCGTTGAGTCGGCAGGAAGGAGTTAAAATAATCCCTAGTGATCCTGCCATGAAGTACTTTGTTCAGGCACTTCCTGTTATAGGGTGAAAACGCTCTGTCAATGTCTGGCAATCCTGCTTCTACGTTGTCACCTATCACAGGGGTTTCCGATGAAGACTAGAAGAAAAACAAAAAAGTAAATGCACTAGAATGGGACTTTTGAGGCACTCCATACAGCTGAAAACACCCTTTATTTGATATCAATAGTCATAAAATGGATTTGTCCACATAAATCCACAAAATATCATAGGACATCCAAATACAACACAAATGATAAAATGTCAATGGGATCAAGCAAAACATTGTATCTAAAGTAGTCTATTTCTTGTGGGCCGACGCGTTTCATGGACATGATCTGTTTCTTCAGGAGCTGTAAAAGTCCTTATTTGTACAATAATCGGAACAGAAACAATCAAGATTATTCAAAATTCATTATTCCTGATAATTATATTATTAGGGTGACACCCACTAGCAAATCATAGATGGGGGGAAAAAATGTGCTATGAGGTGTCACCCTAATAATATAATTACTGGGATTATGAATTTTTAATAATCTTTCACACCATAATCTAAACAGAAACAATCAAGATTAATCAATATTCATCGCCCTGATAATTATATTATTGGGGTGACACCTCCTAGCCCGTTCCCCCCCATCTATGATATAACATTTTAAACCATATGTGAGATTTTAGCTATTGGGTTGACATCTACTTTTCATGTAGCACGGTCTCCAGGCCTCCTTCTGAGTCCACAACCCACCACATACAGAAGGATGTCAGCTATCTCTGGCCCTGGAGGTTCTCATCAGACTGAAGGAGCCCAGAGACCGTGCAAGGTTGATGAAGTTATTGGGCGCCAGACACTTCTTGAATGCCAAAGAGATATTTATTTCTCTTACAAATTTTTATGGGGGAAAGAGGGTCAAGGCCAGGACAACCTTGAGTAGTTTCAAGTTCAATTAGCAGACTCCGAGACGTCAATAGGAGGACAGCCGTGCAGGGAAAGGCCCCGGCAAGGCGCAGCATCTGCACGTGCAGGAATGCTGTCTCCTACGGCAACAGTCTTTAACAGTTTCTAACACAAAGCGGAACAGTTCTTTCACCTTCACTACAACTTCTCCTTGTAGTTCTTTAGCCCACTGAGCTCCTGGTCTCTCTCACTAGACCCTCTGATTCACTGTCACTGAATCCCTCGATCTCCTCCAATCTTCATGGTAGTATCTTCCTCAAGCGTCACCCCCCGCCTCTCTGCTGGGTCCTTAGCTTGGCACTCAGATACTTCTCAAGCTTCACCCCCCCGCTGGCCTGCTCCGTCCCTGGCTTGACACACAAGGCTGAGCTGCAAGCGTCACCTCTGCTGGATGGGTTCCTGACTTGATCACCATTCTGGATAGGCCCTCAGACAGCCTAGCAGCCAGATGTCCCCGGGATAGGCCCAATCTCCAGGCCTAGCAGCCCGGGGCAACAAGACACACGTCCACCCAGACAGCCGTCCAGGTGGCACAGAACATAGATCACCTGACTCCACCTGAATATATAGGCTCTCCCAGTAGGCCAAGGGAACCAAGAAAACCCTTGCCCATTGGCTGAGATACCCCATATACCCATAACCTGACCTTGGGTTGCCCTCTTCATATCTAGTACCACCAAGTACCCGGTCACCTAGCGGTAGAAGAAAAAAGTGGAACAAGGCCAAACTTAGGGAGAAATCAATGGATCTCTAACAATTAACCAGGATAACTACTCCTGGCAAGTCAATTTGTGAGGAGCAGCACTACCTAAACTCCGGGGTGCTACATCAAATATAGATTTTTGGGTATATTATGTGGCAATATGGGTTGGCAGTCTGGTATCTGTCAATGTTTTTGTTCTTTTACACAACACCCAGATCTGCTAATCTCCAACAGGCTTTCTGTGATCTAGCCTGATTTTTAATAGATGAATGCTGAGACATTCACCTCTAGATCCAAAGGTTAAGTCCCGTTCTTCCCATCCCCATCTCGTAATCCCCTGAAGCCTCCTAACTAAGCTTCTTCAGAAATACATCCATAAGTCAATGTTGCCACTTGCTTCTACCTCACAGGATTCGTCGGCTAATTGGATTCCATGTCCCCCTCCCCACCTGCCAGGCTGAGGGTCAAAACTATATAAAGAGCTACTAATTAGTATATGACGATTACCAATTCACCCCAAGAGCACCATCTCCGTACAGAGCCAAGTTCAGGTAAGCAACTCATACTTGTTTGTTGTTCGATGAATTTTGATATTTCTGGAGGAGTTTGTTATATGGAAGATGATTTAACATTCCTGGAAGATTCAATGTATCTCAATGCAAATTAAAAATAATCCTGATTCCTCTATAAAGATCTATAGATCACTAGAGGGGTCACCAGCAGGAGGAATGAGGTCCTGATTCCTCTATATGGAAGGAGGTCCCAGTTCCTCTATATAGGTCTTTATATCACTAGAGGGATCACCAGCAGGAGGAAGGAGGTCCTGATTCCTCTATATAGATCTTTATATCACTAGAGGGATCACCAGCAGGAGGAAGGAGGTCCTGATTCCTCTATATAGATCTTTATATCACTAGAGGGGTCACCAGCAGGAGGAAGGAGGTCCTGATTCCTCTATATAGGTCTTTATATCACTAGAGGGGTCACCAGCAGGAGGAAGGAGGTCCTGATTCCTCTATATAGATCTTTATATCACTAGAGGGATCACCAGCAGGAGAAAGGAGGTCCTGATTCCTCTATATAGATCTTTATATCACTAGAGGGGTCACCAGCAGGAGGAAGGAGGTCCTGATTCCTCTATATAGATCTTATATCACTAGAGGGGTCACCAGCAGGAGGAAGGAGGTCCTGATTCCTCTATATAGGTCTTTATATCACTAGAGGGGTCACCAGCAGGAGGAAGGAGGTCCTGATTCCTCTATATAGGTCTTTATATCACTAGAGGGGTCACCAGCAGGAGGAAGGAGGTCCTGATTCCTCTATATAGACCTTTATATCACTAGAGGGGTCACCAGCAGGAGGAAGGAGGTCCTGATCCCTCTATATAGATCTTTATATCACTAGAGGGGTCACCAGCAGGAGGAAGGAGGTCCTGATTCCTCTATATAGATCTTTATATCACTAGAGGGATCACCAGCAGGAGGAAGAAGGTCCGAGTTCCTCTATGTTTAGTTGGACCTCATGTAGAATAGTATGTCCAGTTCTGGAGATCTCACTGAAAAAAATAAGCTGTTCAAAAGCAGAACTCCAGCAAAGACTTTACTCATTTATTTCTGTTTTAGGTGTTGTAGGGAAGGTTTAGAAGCTCTGTCAGGTCTTTTCTGTGGTCTAGGTTCCTGCTGAGAAGATTCGCCCGCACTGTCTGTCCCAGGGGCGGACTGTGTAGCTGCACAAAGGCCACTGAAGCCCATGTATACAAATTGCGGGTTGGGCCGGTGCTGGGAGCCCCTCCTGCGGTCACATGAATTCTGCTTACTTCTAGGACAGGTAAGAAGTGGGATGGATTCTTCATGGTGTGTGCTCCTGATTTATAATATCTAAGAGGCACAGAGAGTGCATTGTTCATCCCTTCTCCGACCAGCCCTCACACATACACAAAGCTCCTCTTACTCTTAGTGCCATCTGGGAGTGAAGGGTTTGCTGCCTCTTTCCAAAAGAAAAAGTCAGCACCAAGGTGAATGCTCTGCAGTTATAGGCTTTATTCATTGGGTAACAAATAACACGCATTGGGTGTCAACGCGTTTCAGCCAAAGAAAGCTTTCTTTTCTGATGTAAGGGGACTCTGATGGGGAATCTCATGTATGGGGAATTTGATGGGGACTCTTATGTATGGGGAATTTGATGGGGAATCTCATGTATGGGGAATTTGATGGGGAATCTCATGTATGGGGAATTTGATGGGGAATCTCATGTATGGGGAATTTGATGGGGACTCTCATGTATGGGGAATTTGATGGGGACTCTCATGTATGGGGAATTTGATGGGGAATCTCATGTATAGGGAATTTGATGGGGAATCTCATGTATGGGGAATTTGATGGGGACTCTCATGTATGGGGAATTTGATGGGGAATCTCATGTATAGGGAATTTGATGGGGAATCTCATGTATGGGGAATTTGATGGGGAATCTCATGTATGGGGAATTTGATGGGGAATCTCATGTATGGGGAATTTGATGGGGACTCTCATGTATGGGGAATTTGATGGGGAATCTCATGTATGGGGAATTTGATGGGGACTCTCATGTATGGGGGATTTGATGGGGAATCTCATGTATGGGGAGTTTGATGGGGAATCTCATGTATTGGGAATTTGATGGGGAATCTCATGTATGGGGAATTTGATGGGGACTCTCATGTATGGGGGATTTGATGGGGAATCTCATGTATGGGGAATTTGATGGGGACTCTCATGTATGGGGAGTTTGATGGGGAATCTCATGTATTGGGAATTTGATGGGGAATCTCATGTATGGGGAATTTGATGGGGACTCTCATGTATGGGGGATTTGATGGGGAATCTCATGTATGGGGGATTTGATGGGGAATCTCATGTATGGGGAATTTGATGGGGAATCTCATGTATGGGGAGTTTGATGGGGAATCTCATGTATTGGGAATTTGATGGGGAATCTCATGTATGGGGAATTTGATGGGGACTCTCATGTATGGGGAATTTGATGGGGACTCTCATGTATGGGGAATTTGATGGGGACTCTCATGTATGGGGAATTTGATGGGGACTCTTGTGTATGGGGAATTTGATGGGGAATCTCATGTATGGGGAATTTGATGGGGAATCTCATGTTTAGGGAATTTGATGGGGAATCTCGTGTATGGGGAATTTGATGGGGAATCTCATTAATGGCGATTTTGATGGGGAATCTCATGTATGGGGAATTTGATGGGGAATCTCAATAATGGGGATTTTGATGTGGAATCTCATGTATGGGGGATTTGATGGGGAATCTCATGTATGGGGGATTTGATGGGGAATCTCATGTATGGGTAAGGCGGACTACAATGTAAGGGGGCTCCTATGGTGACTCTGATGTAATGGGGGACTCTGATGGGCTCAGGTTTATTTGGAAAGCAGGCCTGGCATCCATGTTGGAAGGTGTCAGAGCTTACACAGGGTTCATTACCCCCTCTATCATGTGACAGTGTTCAGGCCTGGTGATTGGCTGTTGGTAATGCCCCATGGAAGGAGATGAGCTCTGAGTCTCTTTGTTATATAAATATTCTCTCTCTCAGAGTCTTTTATGTGTTCAGAAAATGAGGCACACAGGAAGCTCAGAGCAAACAAAGCTGTTGAAGGGGATTTCCCCGGTACAGGCGCCGCAGCTGAGGGTGATCTTTACACCTGCAGATTGTCCATGCTGTGCTCCTCTCTTTTCTCCGATTATCAGGGAGGAGGGAGAGGTGGAGAGATTCCACTAAGACCAAAATTCAGGAAAAATCGGATATTTCAATGAATTTTATTCAGTAGGTGCAATGCATTGAGATGATGAGGAAGGAAAAAATATTATTATAATTATACAGATTTATATAATTATACAGGATTTATATAGGGCCAGCCGTTTGCGCGGCGCTTTACAACATGAGGGCAGACATTACAGTTACAATACAATTTAATAAAGGAGGAAGCAGAGGGCGCTGCTCCATAGAGCTTACAATCTAAGAGGTAAAAATTATGGTGGAGTTTGTTGGGTTAGGCGGGATCTGTGTTTTTTTTGTTTTTTTTGTTTTACAATTTTATAAGCCGTATTTCTTTCTCTGTGCACACGGATTCATTGATTAGACCTTAAAAAATGCAGAGGAATGTGTCACTGACATGACTTTGGTTACCAATAGGGATGAGCCGAACCCCCCACCCCCCCACCCCACCCCCCGGTTCGGTTCGCAGCAGAACATGCAAAAAATTTGTGTGAACCCCATTAAAGTTTTAAAGGCTTTTATGCAAGTTTTTGCCCTAAAAAGGTGTTTGGGGACCCGGGTGATCATCCGCTGACATCAGTCTCCGCTATGCTCCGAAACTGATGACGGAGGAAAACCCTATTTTTCCATCCATCTGCGGATCGGATGAAAACGGACATCCAACCCCCCCCCACCAATGGAGGAAAGTGGAGATCTGATGGTTCGTTTCTGCACAGTGGGTAGAGACGGACTAGTCATCCGCCGGCTCAGCAGGGATCAACGGAGCGATCGCCGCCCAGCAAGCGGATGTCCAAAAACAGATCCTCCGGGGATCCGCACGTGTGAAAGGGGCCTTACAATATGGTTAGAGTTAGTATTTTTGTTGGGGTTTACATTAGGGTTAGTGTTAGGATTTAGATTAGGGTTAGCACAAGGGCTTGCATTAGCGTTAGTATTATGGTCATGCTAAGGGTTAGGGTTAATATTAGGGCTACAGTCAGGGATAGTTCAAGGACTTGCATTAGGATTAATGTTAGGTTACATTACAGTCTCAGTATCAGAGGCGTGCACAGGTGTACAGTCTCAGCACTAGGAGCGTGCACAGGTGTACAGTCTCAGAACTAGGAGCGTGCACAGGTGTACAGTCTCAGTATCAGGAGCATGCACAGGTGTACAGTCTCAGTATCAGGGGCATGCACAGGTGTACAGTCTCAGAACTAGGAGCGTGCACAGGTGTACAGTCTCAGAACTAGGAGCGTGCACAGGTGTACAGTCTCAGAACTAGGAGCGTGCACAGGTGTACAGTCTCAGTATCAGGAGCGTGCACAGGTGTACAGTCTCAGTATCAGGAGCGTGCACAGGTGTACAGTCTTAGTATCAGGAGCGTGCACAGGTGTACAGTCTCAGTATCAGGAGCGTGCACAGGTGTACAGTCTCAGTATCAGGAGCGTGCACAGGTGTACAGTCTCAGTATCAGGAGCGTGCACATGTGTACAGTCACAGTATGAGGAGTGTGCACAGGTGTACAGTCACAGTATCAGGGGCATGCACAGGTGTACAGTCTCAGTATCAGGAGTGTGCACAGGTGTACAGTCTCAGTATCAGGAGTGTGCACAGGTGTACAGTCACAGTATCAGGGGCATGCACAGGTGTACAGTCTCAGCACTAGGAGCGTGCACAGGTGTACAGTCTCAGTATCAGGAGCGTGCACAGGTGTACAGTCTCAGGAGTGTGCACAGGTGTACAGTCACAGTATCAGGAGCGTGCACAGGTGTACAGTCTCAGTATCAGGGGCATGCACAGGTGTACAGTCTCAGCACTAGGAGCGTGCACAGGTGTACAGTCTCAGTATCAGGGGCATGCACAGGTGTACAGTCTCAGCACTAGGAGCGTGCACAGGTGTACAGTCTCAGTATCAGGAGCGTGCACAGGTGTACAGTCTCAGCACTAGGAGCGTGCACAGGTGTACAGTCTCAGTATCAGGAGCGTGCACAGGTGTACAGTCTCAGTATTAGGGGCGTGCACAGGTGTACAGTCTCAGTATCAGGAGCGTGCACAGGTGTAGTCTCAGTATCAGGAGCGTGCACAGGTGTACAGTCTCAGTATCAGGAGCGTGCACAGGTGTACAATCTCAGCACTAGGAGCGTGCACAGGTGTACAGTCTCAGCACTAGGAGCGTGCACAGGTGTACAGTCTCAGTATCAGGAGCGTGCACAGGTGTACAGTCTCAGCACTAGGAACGTGCACAGGTGTACAGTCTCAGTATCAGGAGCGTGCACAGGTGTACAGTCTCAGAACTAGGAGCGTGCACAGGTGTACAGTCTCAGCACTAGGAGCGTGCACAGGTGTACAGTCTCAGCACTAGGAGCGTGCACAGGTGTACAGTCTCAGTATCAGGAGTGTGCACAGGTGTACAGTCTCAGTATCAGGAGTGTGCACAGGTGTACAGTCTTAGTATCAGGAGCGTGCACAGGTGTACAGTCTCAGTATCAGGAGTGTGCACAGGTGTACAGTCTTAGTATCAGGAGCGTGCACAGGTGTACAGTCACAGTATCAGGGGCATGCACAGGTGTACAGTCTCAGCACTAGGAGCGTGCACAGGTGTACAGTCTCAGTATCAGGAGCGTGCACAGGTGTACAGTCTCAGTATCAGGGGCATGCACAGGTGTACAGTCTCAGAACTAGGAGCGTGCACAGGTGTACAGTCTCAGAACTAGGAGCGTGCACAGGTGTACAGTCTCAGAACTAGGAGCGTGCACAGGTGTACAGTCTCAGTATCAGGAGTGTGCACAGGTGTACAGTCTCAGTATCAGGAGTGTGCACAGGTGTACAGTCTCAGTATCAGGAGTGTGCACAGGTGTACAGTCTCAGTATCAGGAGTGTGCACAGGTGTACAGTCTCAGCACTAGGAGCGTGCACAGGTGTACAGTCTCAGTATCAGGAGCGTGCACAGGTGTACAGTCTCAGCACTAGGAGCGTGCACAGGTGTACAGTCTCAGGAGTGTGCACAGGTGTACAGTCACAGTATCAGGAGCGTGCACAGGTGTACAGTCTCAGTATCAGGGGCATGCACAGGTGTACAGTCTCAGCACTAGGAGCGTGCACAGGTGTACAGTCTCAGTATCAGGAGCGTGCACAGGTGTACAGTCTCAGTATCAGGGGCATGCACAGGTGTACAGTCTCAGCACTAGGAGCGTGCACAGGTGTACAGTCTCAGTATCAGGAGCGTGCACAGGTGTACAGTCTCAGTATCAGGAGCGTGCACAGGTGTAGTCTCAGTATCAGGAGCGTGCACAGGTGTACAGTCTCAGTATCAGGAGCGTGCACAGGTGTACAGTCTCAGCACTAGGAGCGTGCACAGGTGTACAGTCTCAGCACTAGGAGCGTGCACAGGTGTACAGTCTCAGCACTAGGAGCGTGCACAGGTGTACAGTCTCAGCACTAGGAACGTGCACAGGTGTACAGTCTCAGTATCAGGAGCGTGCACAGGTGTACAGTCTCAGAACTAGGAGCGTGCACAGGTGTACAGTCTCAGCACTAGGAGCGTGCACAGGTGTACAGTCTCAGCACTAGGAGCGTGCACAGGTGTACAGTCTCAGTATCAGGAGTGTGCACAGGTGTACAGTCTCAGTATCAGGAGTGTGCACAGGTGTACAGTCTCAGTATCAGGGGCATGCACAGGTGTACAGTCTCAGCACTAGGAGCATGCACAGGTGTACAGTCTCAGAACTAGGAGCGTGCACAGGTGTACAGTCTCAGCACTAGGAGCGTGCACAGGTGTACAGTCTCAGCACTAGGAGCGTGCACAGGTGTACAGTCTCAGCACTAGGAGCCTGCACAGGTGTACAGTCTCAGTATCAGGAGCGTGCACAGGTGTACAGTCTCAGTATCAGGGGCATGCACAGGTGTACAGTCTCAGCACTAGGAGCGTGCACAGGTGTACAGTCTCAGAACTAGGAGCGTGCACAGGTGTACAGTCTCAGAACTAGGAGCGTGCACAGGTGTACAGTCTCAGAACTAGGAGCGTGCACAGGTGTACAGTCTCAGCACTAGGAGCGTGCACAGGTGTACAGTCTCAGTATCAGGAGCGTGCACAGGTGTACAGTCTCAGTATCAGGGGCATGCACAGGTGTACAGTCTCAGCACTAGGAGCGTGCACAGGTGTACAGTCTCAGTATCAGGAGCGTGCACAGGTGTACAGTCTCAGTATTAGGGCCGTGCACAGGTGTACAGTCTCAGTATCAGGAGCGTGCACAGGTGTACAGTCTCAGTATCAGGAGCGTGCACAGGTGTACAGTCTCAGTATCAGGAGCGTGCACAGGTGTACAGTCTCAGTATCAGGAGCGTGCACAGGTGTACAGTCTCAGCACTAGGAGCGTGCACAGGTGTACAGTCTCAGTATCAGGAGCGTGCACAGGTGTACAGTCTCAGCGCTAGGAACGTGCACAGGTGTACAGTCTCAGAACTAGGAGCGTGCACAGGTGTACAGTCTCAGCACTAGGAGCGTGCACAGGTGTACAGTCTCAGCACTAGGAGCGTGCACAGGTGTACAGTCTCAGCACTAGGAGCGTGCACAGGTGTACAGTCTCAGCACTAGGAGCGTGCACAGGTGTACAGTCTCAGCACTAGGAGCGTGCACAGGTGTACAGTCTCAGTATCAGGAGCGTGCACAGGTGTACAGTCTCAGGAGCGTGCACAGGTGTACAGTATCAGTATCAGAGGCGTGCACAGGTGTACAGTCACAGTATCAGGAGCATGCACAGGTGTACAGTCTCAGGAGCATGCACAGGTGTACAGTATCAGTATCAGAGGCGTGCACAGGTGTACAGTCACAGTATCAGGAGCGTGCACAGGTGTACAGTCTCAGCACTAGGAGCATGCACAGGTGTACAGTCTCAGAACTAGGAGCGTGCACAGGTGTACAGTCTTAGTATAAGGAGTGTGCACAGGTGTACAGTATCAGGAGTGTGCACAGGTGTACAGCCTCAGTATCAGGAGTGTGCACAGGTGTACAGTCTCAGTATCAGGGGCATGCACAGGTGTACAGTCTCAGCACTAGGAGCGTGCACAGGTGTACAGTCTCAGTATCAGGAGCGTGCACAGGTGTACAGTCTCAGTATCAGGAGCGTGCACAGGTGTACAGTCTCAGTATCAGAAGCGTGCACAGGTGTACAGTCTCAGTATCAGGAGCGTGCACAGGTGTACAGTCTCAGTATCAGGAGCGTGCACAGGTGTACAGTCTCAGTATCAGGGGCATGCACAGGTGTACAGTCTCAGCACTAGGAGCGTGCACAGGTGTACAGTCTCAGTATCAGGAGCGTGCACAGGTGTACAGTCTCAGTATCAGGAGCGTGCACAGGTGTACAGTCTCAGTATCAGGAGCGTGCACAGGTGTACAGTCTCAGCACTAGGAGCGTGCACAGGTGTACAGTCTCAGTATCAGGAGCGTGCACAGGTGTACAGTCTCAGCACTAGGAGCGTGCACAGGTGTACAGTCTCAGTATCAGGAGCGTACACAGGTGTACAGTCTCAGTATCAGGAGCGTACACAGGTGTACAGTCTCAGCACTAGGAGCGTGCACAGGTGTACAGTCTCAGCACTAGGAGCGTGCACAGGTGTACAGTCTCAGTATCAGGAGCATGCACAGGTGTACAGTCTCAGCACTAGGAACGTGCACAGGTGTACAGTCTCAGAACTAGGAGCGTGCACAGGTGTACAGTCTCAGTATCAGGAGCGTGCACAGGTGTACAGTCTCAGTATCAGGAGTGTGCACAGGTGTAGTCTCAGTATCAGGAGTGTGCACAGGTGTATAGTCTCAGTATCAGGAGCGTGCACAGGTGTACAGTCTCAGTATCAGGAGCGTGCACAGGTGTACAGTCTCAGTATCAGGAGCGTGCACAGGTGTACAGTCTCAGTATCAGGAGTGTGCACAGGTGTACAGTCTCAGTATCAGGAGTGTGCACAGGTGTACAGTCACAGTATCAGGGGCATGCACAGGTGTACAGTCTCAGCACTAGGAGCGTGCACAGGTGTACAGTCTCAGTATCAGGAGTGTGCACAGGTGTACAGTCACAGTATCAGGGGCATGCACAGGTGTACAGTCTCAGCACTAGGAGCGTGCACAGGTGTACAGTCTCAGTATCAGGAGCGTGCACAGGTGTACAGTCTCAGGAGTGTGCACAGGTGTACAGTCACAGTATCAGGAGCGTGCACAGGTGTACAGTCTCAGTATCAGGGGCATGCACAGGTGTACAGTCTCAGCACTAGGAGCGTGCACAGGTGTACAGTCTCAGTATCAGGGGCATGCACAGGTGTACAGTCTCAGCACTAGGAGCGTGCACAGGTGTACAGTCTCAGTATCAGGAGCGTGCACAGGTGTACAGTCTCAGCACTAGGAGCGTGCACAGGTGTACAGTCTCAGTATCAGGAGCGTGCACAGGTGTACAGTCTCAGTATTAGGGGCGTGCACAGGTGTACAGTCTCAGTATCAGGAGCGTGCACAGGTGTAGTCTCAGTATCAGGAGCGTGCACAGGTGTACAGTCTCAGTATCAGGAGCGTGCACAGGTGTACAATCTCAGCACTAGGAGCGTGCACAGGTGTACAGTCTCAGCACTAGGAGCGTGCACAGGTGTACAGTCTCAGTATCAGGAGCGTGCACAGGTGTACAGTCTCAGCACTAGGAACGTGCACAGGTGTACAGTCTCAGTATCAGGAGCGTGCACAGGTGTACAGTCTCAGAACTAGGAGCGTGCACAGGTGTACAGTCTCAGCACTAGGAGCGTGCACAGGTGTACAGTCTCAGCACTAGGAGCGTGCACAGGTGTACAGTCTCAGTATCAGGAGTGTGCACAGGTGTACAGTCTCAGTATCAGGAGTGTGCACAGGTGTACAGTCTTAGTATCAGGAGCGTGCACAGGTGTACAGTCTCAGTATCAGGAGTGTGCACAGGTGTACAGTCTTAGTATCAGGAGCGTGCACAGGTGTACAGTCACAGTATCAGGGGCATGCACAGGTGTACAGTCTCAGCACTAGGAGCGTGCACAGGTGTACAGTCTCAGTATCAGGAGCGTGCACAGGTGTACAGTCTCAGTATCAGGGGCATGCACAGGTGTACAGTCTCAGAACTAGGAGCGTGCACAGGTGTACAGTCTCAGAACTAGGAGCGTGCACAGGTGTACAGTCTCAGAACTAGGAGCGTGCACAGGTGTACAGTCTCAGTATCAGGAGTGTGCACAGGTGTACAGTCTCAGTATCAGGAGTGTGCACAGGTGTACAGTCTCAGTATCAGGAGTGTGCACAGGTGTACAGTCTCAGTATCAGGAGTGTGCACAGGTGTACAGTCACAGTATCAGGGGCATGCACAGGTGTACAGTCTCAGCACTAGGAGCGTGCACAGGTGTACAGTCTCAGTATCAGGAGCGTGCACAGGTGTACAGTCTCAGGAGTGTGCACAGGTGTACAGTCACAGTATCAGGAGCGTGCACAGGTGTACAGTCTCAGTATCAGGGGCATGCACAGGTGTACAGTCTCAGCACTAGGAGCGTGCACAGGTGTACAGTCTCAGTATCAGGGGCATGCACAGGTGTACAGTCTCAGCACTAGGAGCGTGCACAGGTGTACAGTCTCAGTATCAGGAGCGTGCACAGGTGTACAGTCTCAGCACTAGGAGCGTGCACAGGTGTACAGTCTCAGTATCAGGAGCGTTCACAGGTGTACAGTCTCAGTATTAGGGGCGTGCACAGGTGTACAGTCTCAGTATCAGGAGCGTGCACAGGTGTACAGTCTCAGTATCAGGAGCGTGCACAGGTGTAGTCTCAGTATCAGGAGCGTGCACAGGTGTACAGTCTCAGTATCAGGAGCGTGCACAGGTGTACAGTCTCAGCACTAGGAGCGTGCACAGGTGTACAGTCTCAGCACTAGGAGCGTGCACAGGTGTACAGTCTCAGTATCAGGAGCGTGCACAGGTGTACAGTCTCAGCACTAGGAACGTGCACAGGTGTACAGTCTCAGTATCAGGAGCGTGCACAGGTGTACAGTCTCAGAACTAGGAGCGTGCACAGGTGTACAGTCTCAGCACTAGGAGCGTGCACAGGTGTACAGTCTCAGCACTAGGAGCGTGCACAGGTGTACAGTCTCAGTATCAGGAGTGTGCACAGGTGTACAGTCTCAGTATCAGGAGTGTGCACAGGTGTACAGTCTTAGTATCAGGAGCGTGCACAGGTGTACAGTCTCAGTATCAGGAGTGTGCACAGGTGTACAGTCTTAGTATCAGGAGCGTGCACAGGTGTACAGTCTCAGTATCAGGGGCATGCACAGGTGTACAGTCTCAGCACTAGGAGCGTGCACAGGTGTACAGTCTCAGAACTAGGAGCGTGCACAGGTGTACAGTCTCAGCACTAGGAGCGTGCACAGGTGTACAGTCTCAGCACTAGGAGCGTGCACAGGTGTACAGTCTCAGCACTAGGAGCGTGCACAGGTGTACAGTCTCAGTATCAGGAGCGTGCACAGGTGTACAGTCTCAGTATCAGGAGCGTGCACAGGTGTACAGTCTCAGTATCAGGAGCGTGCACAGGTGTACAGTCTCAGCACTAGGAGCGTGCACAGGTGTACAGTCTCAGAACTAGGAGCGTGCACAGGTGTACAGTCTCAGAACTAGGAGCGTGCACAGGTGTACAGTCTCAGAACTAGGAGCGTGCACAGGTGTACAGTCTCAGCACTAGGAGCGTGCACAGGTGTACAGTCTCAGTATCAGGAGCGTGCACAGGTGTACAGTCTCAGTATTAGGGGCGTGCACAGGTGTACAGTCTCAGTATCAGGAGCGTGCACAGGTGTACAGTCTCAGTATCAGGAGCGTGCACAGGTGTACAGTCTCAGTATCAGGAGCGTGCACAGGTGTACAGTCTCAGTATCAGGAGCGTGCACAGGTGTACAGTCTCAGTATCAGGAGCGTGCACAGGTGTACAGTCTCAGCACTAGGAGCGTGCACAGGTGTACAGTCTCAGTATCAGGAGCGTGCACAGGTGTACAGTCTCAGCGCTAGGAACGTGCACAGGTGTACAGTCTCAGAACTAGGAGCGTGCACAGGTGTACAGTCTCAGCACTAGGAGCGTGCACAGGTGTACAGTCTCAGCACTAGGAGCATGCACAGGTGTACAGTCTCAGCACTAGGAGCGTGCACAGGTGTACAGTCTCAGCACTAGGAGCGTGCACAGGTGTACAGTCTCAGCACTAGGAGCGTGCACAGGTGTACAGTCTCAGCACTAGGAGCGTGCACAGGTGTACAGTCTCAGCACTAGGAGCGTGCACAGGTGTACAGTCTCAGCACTAGGAGCGTGCACAGGTGTACAGTCTCAGTATCAGGAGCGTGCACAGGTGTACAGTCTCAGGAGCGTGCACAGGTGTACAGTATCAGTATCAGAGGCGTGCACAGGTGTACAGTCACAGTATCAGGAGCATGCACAGGTGTACAGTCTCAGGAGCATGCACAGGTGTACAGTATCAGTATCAGAGGCGTGCACAGGTGTACAGTCACAGTATCAGGAGCGTGCACAGGTGTACAGTCTCAGCACTAGGAGCATGCACAGGTGTACAGTCTCAGAACTAGGAGCGTGCACAGGTGTACAGTCTTAGTATAAGGAGTGTGCACAGGTGTACAGTATCAGGAGTGTGCACAGGTGTACAGCCTCAGTATCAGGAGTGTGCACAGGTGTACAGCCTCAGTATCAGGGGCGTGCACAGGTGTACAGTCTCAGTATTAGGAGCGTGCACAGGTGTACAGTCTCAGCACTAGGAGCGTGCACAGGTGTACAGTCTCAGTATCAGGAGCGTGCACAGGTGTACAGTCTCAGTATCAGGGGCATGCACAGGTGTACAGTCTCAGCACTAGGAGCGTGCACAGGTGTACAGTCTCAGTATCAGGAGCGTGCACAGGTGTACAGTCTCAGTATCAGGAGCGTGCACAGGTGTACAGTCTCAGTATCAGGAGCGTGCACAGGTGTACAGTCTCAGCACTAGGAGCGTGCACAGGTGTACAGTCTCAGTATCAGGAGCGTGCACAGGTGTACAGTCTCAGCACTAGGAGCGTGCACAGGTGTACAGTCTCAGTATCAGGAGCGTACACAGGTGTACAGTCTCAGCACTAGGAGCGTGCACAGGTGTACAGTCTCAGCACTAGGAGCGTGCACAGGTGTACAGTCTCAGTATCAGGAGCATGCACAGGTGTACAGTCTCAGCACTAGGAACGTGCACAGGTGTACAGTCTCAGAACTAGGAGCGTGCACAGGTGTACAGTCTCAGCACTAGGAGCGTGCACAGGTGTACAGTCTCAGCGCTAGGAACGTGCACAGGTGTACAGTCTCAGCGCTAGGAACGTGCACAGGTGTACAGTCTCAGAATTAGGAGCGTGCACAGGTGTACAGTCTCAGCACTAGTAGCATGCACAGGTGTACAGTCTCAGCACTAGGAGCGTGCACAGGTGTACAGTCTCAGCACTAGGAACGTGCACAGGTGTACAGTCTCAGTATCAGGAGCGTGCACAGGTGTACAGTCTCAGCACTAGGAACGTGCACAGGTGTACAGTCTCAGCACTAGGAGCATGCACAGGTGTACAATCTCAGAACTAGGAGAGTGCACAGGTGTACAGTCTCAGTATCAGGAGCGTGCACAGGTGTACAGTCTCAGGAGCGTGCACAGGTGTACAGTCACAGTATCAGGAGCGTGCACAGGTGTACAGTCTCAGCACTAGGAGCATGCACAGGTGTACAGTCTCAGAACTAGGAGCGTGCACAGGTGTACAGTCTTAGTATAAGGAGTGTGCACAGGTGTACAGCCTCAGTATCAGGGGCGTGCACAGGCGTACAGTCTCAGTATTAGGAGCGTGCACAGGTGTACAGTCTCAGCACTAGGAGCGTGCACAGGTGTACAGTCTCAGTATCAGGAGCGTGCACAGGTGTACAGTCTCAGTATCAGGAGCGTGCACAGGTGTACAGTCTCAGCACTAGGAGCGTGCACAGGTGTACTGTCTCAGTATCAGGAGCGTGCACAGGTGTACAGTCTCAGTATCAGGAGCGTGCACAGGTGTACAGTCTCAGCACTAGGAGCGTGCACAGGTGTACAGTCTCAGTATCAGGAGCGTGCACAGGTGTACAGTCTCAGCACTAGGAGCGTGCACAGGTGTACAGTCTCAGTATCAGGAGCGTACACAGGTGTACAGTCTCAGTATCAGGAGCGTGCACAGGTGTACAGTCTCAGCACTAGGAGCGTGCACAGGTGTACAGTCTCAGCACTAGGAGCGTGCACAGGTGTACAGTCTCAGTATCAGGAGCATGCACAGGTGTACAGTCTCAGCACTAGGAACGTGCACAGGTGTACAGTCTCAGCACTAGGAGCGTGCACAGGTGTACAGTCTCAGAACTAGGAGCGTGCACAGGTGTACAGTCTCAGTATTAGGAGCGTGCACAGGTGTACAGTCTCAGCACTAGGAACGTGCACAGGTGTACAGTCTCAGCACTAGGAGCGTGCACAGGTGTACAGTCTCAGAACTAGGAGCGTGCACAGGTGTACAGTCTCAGCACTAGGAGCGTGCACAGGTGTACAGTCTGAGCGCTAGGAACGTGCACAGGTGTACAGTCTCAGAACTAGGAGCGTGCACAGGTGTACAGTCTCAGCACTAGTAGCATGCACAGGTGTACAGTCTCAGCACTAGGAGCGTGCACAGGTGTACAGTCTCAGCACTAGGAACGTACACAGGTGTACAGTCTCAGCACTAGGAACGTGCACAGGTGTACAGTCTCAGCACTAGGAGCATGCACAGGTGTACAGTCTCAGCACTAGCAGCGTGCACAGGTGTACAATCTCAGAACTAGGAGAGTGCACAGGTGTACAGTCTCAGTATCAGGAGCATGCACAGGTGTACAGTCTCAGCACTAGGAGCGTGCACAGGTGTACAGTCTCAGCACTAGGAGCGTGCACAGGTGTACAGTCTCAGCACTAGGAGCGTGCACAGGTGTACAGTCTCAGCACTAGGAGCGTGCACAGGTGTACAGTCTCAGTGCTAGGAACGTGCACAGGTGTACAGTCTCAGCACTAGGAGCGTGCACAGGTGTACAGTCTCAGCACTAGGAGCATGCACAGGTGTACAGTCTCAGCACTAGGAGCGTGCACAGGTGTACAGTCTCAGCACTAGGAACGTGCACAGGTGTACAGTCTCAGCACTAGGAACGTGCACAGGTGTACAGTCTCAGCACTAGGAGCGTGCACAGGTGTACAGTCTCAGCACTAGGAGCGTGCACAGGTGTACAGTCTCAGCACTAGTAGCATGCACAGGTGTACAGTCTCAGCACTAGGAGCATGCACAGGTGTACAGTCTCAGCACTAGCAGCGTGCACAGGTGTACAATCTCAGAACTAGGAGCGTGCACAGGTGTACAGTCTCAGTATCAGGAGCATGCACAGGTGTACAGTCTCAGCACTAGGAGCGTGCACAGGTGTACAGTCTCAGCACTAGGAGCGTGCACAGGTGTACAGTCTCAGCACTAGGAGCGTGCATAGGTGTACAGTCTCAGCACTAGGAGCATGCACAGGTGTACAGTCTCAGCACTAGGAGCGTGCACAGGTGTACAGTCTCAGCACTAGGAGCATGCACAGGTGTACAGTCTCAGCACTAGGAGCGTGCATAGGTGTACAGTCTCAGCACTAGGAGCATGCACAGGTGTACAGTCTCAGTATCAGGAGCATGCACAGGTGTACAGTCTCAGCACTAGGAGCGTGCACAGGTGTACAGTCTCAGCACTAGGAGCGTGCACAGGTGTACAGTCTCAGCACTAGGAGCGTGCACAGGTGTACAGTCTCAGCACTAGGAGCGTGCACAGGTGTACAGTCTCAGCACTAGGAGCGTGCACAGGTGTACAGTCTCAGCACTAGGAGCGTGCACAGGTGTACAGTGTGGGAAAACGATCGCTGTATAATCTACACTCACATTTCTCTTATCTGACCGAATACAGAAAATGATTTCCGTTGGTTGCTCAGAGAATGTTTTCAATGTGAAGATTATTTACTGGTGACCACAAACCACGGCCCCTGTGCTATATAGGTCATTACTCCCCCGGCATGTAAAGTCGTGTCACTCCCATACGCTGTATGGCCAAATGTTCCCCCCTGCAATGAGTTCCTCCAGAGAAGGGCACAGTTTATTCTCCATCATACAAAGACATCATATAGATCCTGCTGCCTGTGCATTTCTTGGCGTTGTTACAAATGTCTGACACAGATCAGCCCCCTGCTGCAGCCTCCTACCTTGTCATAGGCTACAAAGTTACAATGTACAGTCTGATCACTGGGGGAGGAGACTGAGGAAATGACTCTTCCTCTTTCTACAAAGTTACAATGTACAGTCTGATCACTGGGGGAGGAGACTGAGGAAATGACTCTTCCTCTTTCTACAAAGTTACAATGTACAGTCTGATCACTGGGGGAGGAGACTGAGGAAATGACTCCTCCTCTTTCTTCAAAGTTACAATGTACAGTCTGATCACTGGGGGGAGGGGAGACTGAGAAAATGACTCCTCCTCTTTCTACAAAGTTACAATGTACAGTCTGATCACTAGGGGAGGAGACTAAGGAAATAACTCCTCCTCTTTCTACAAAGTTAGAATTTACAGTCTGATCACTGTGGGAGGAGACTGAGGAAATGACTCCTCCTCCTTCTACAAAGTTACAATGTACAGTCTGATCAATGGGGGGGAGGGGAGACTAAGGAAATGACTCCTCCTCTTTCTACAAAGTTACAATGTACAGTCTGATCACTGGGGGAGGAGACTGAGGAAATGACTCCTCCTCCTTCTACAAAGTTACAATGTACAGTCTGATCACTGAGGGGAGGGGAGACTGAGGAAATGACTCCTCCTCCTTCTACAAAGTTACAATGTACAGTCTGATCACTGGGGGGAGGGGAGACTGAGGAAATGACTCCTCCTCCTTCTACAAAGTTACAATGTACAGTCTGATCACTGGGGGAGGGGAGACTGAGGAAATGACTCCTCCTCTTTCTACAAAGTTACAATGTACAGTCTGATCACTGGGGGAGGAGAGACTGAGGAAATGACTCCCCCCCCGGTACCAGCCTCCAGCAGTCCATGTACAGCAGGACTGAAGTTTGAGAGTAAATGCAGCACAAGGAGCCAATCAGTTCATGGGCAGACAAGGGGCATGCCTATAGGAGGAGAGAGCAGAGACACATAACTGCCACTGTGCTGCTTCTCCTTTCACTGTCCAGTCACAGGCTGGGCTCAGAGGAAGTGGGTTTAATGGAGCTGGCTGTCAGCCTGAGGACACCTAGTGGCCGAATAAAGCAATGCGAGGAAATCTCTGGATTGAAGGTAAGTTTTGCAGCACAGGCTGGTTCTATTTTATAGGCCATTTCTTGGTATTCTTGGTTGGAGTTCTGCTTTAAACATTTCTTTGCCCACTATAAGCCAAATACTTCCAGTCTTCATTATAAGTCAATGTCGTTTTTCTGTGTGAAGAAGTCGGGATGCCTGAACCTAGAACTGATCGATTTTCTGTCTTCTATCCCCCAACAGATTGGAGTCAATATGGCGGACGGTTCCAAGTAAGAGATTCTAATGTTAAAATGATACACGAGAACTGGAATATAATGCTGTGTTCTGATTGGTCCTTCTCTGCCCAGTACATGACATAGGAAGCCTTGTTCTGATATAACAATCACTGAGATCATTCACACCAATAACACGATTTATAACGCGCATTAAAGGGCTGGAATCGGGGGTAATGCATTGGGTGCAGGGCGGGGTGAGGGGCAGGCAGAAGAGGCGACTGCCGTGGGGGCAAAAAGGGCAGGACAGGCAACGCATGCTGCTCAACTACAGTGTATCCGGAAAGTATTCACAGCGCTTCACTTTTTCCACATTTTGTTATGTTACAGCCTTATTCCAAAATGGATTCAATTCATTATTTTCCTCCAAATTCTACAAACAATCCCCCCTAATGACAACGTGAGAGAAGTTTGTTTGAAATATTTGCAAATTTATTAAAAATAAAAAAGGGAAAAAAATATCAAGGGCTCCTCCCATGTACATAAGTATCGCAGACTCCTCCCATGTGCATAAGTATCACAGGCTCCTCCCACGTACATGAGTATCACAGACTCCTCCCATGTACATAAGTATCACAGACTCCTCCCATGTACATAAGTATCACAGGCTCCTCCCATATACATAAGTATCACAGGCTCCTCCCATGTACATAAGTATCACAGGCTCCTCCCATGTGCATAAGTATCACAGGCTCCTCCCATGTGCATAAGTATCACAGGCTCCTCCCATGTACATAAGTATCACAGGCTCCTCCCATGTACATAAGTATCACAGGCTCCTCCCATGTACATAAGTATCGCAGACTCCTCCCACGTACATAAGTATCACAGGCTCCTCCCACGTACATAAATATCACAGGCTTCTCTCATGTACATAAGTATCACAGGCTTCTCTCATGTACATAAGTATCACAGGCTCCTCCCATGTACATAAGTATCACAGGCTCCTCCCATGTACGTAAGTATCACAGGCTCCTCCCATGTACATAATTATCACAGGCTCCTCCCATATACATAAGTATCTCAGACTCCTCCCATGTACATAAGTATCACAGGCTCCTCCCATGTACATAATTATCACAGACTCCTCCCATGTACATAAGTATGACAGGCTCCTCCCATGTACATAATTATCACAGACTCCTCCCATGTACATAATTATCACAGGCTCCTCCCATGTACATAATTATCACAGGCTCCCCCCCCATGTACATAAGTATCACAGGCTCCCCCCATGTACATAAGTATCACAGGCTCCTCCCATGTACATAAGTATCACAGGCTCCTCCCATGTACATAAGTATCGCAGACTCCTCCCACGTACATAAGTATCACAGGCTCCTCCCACGTACATAAATATCACAGGCTTCTCTCATGTACATAAGTATCACAGGCTTCTCTCATGTACATAAGTATCACAGGCTCCTCCCATGTACATAAGTATCACAGGCTCCTCCCATGTACGTAAGTATCACAGGCTCCTCCCATGTACATAATTATCACAGGCTCCTCCCATATACATAAGTATCTCAGACTCCTCCCATGTACATAAGTATCACAGGCTCCTCCCATGTACATAATTATCACAGACTCCTCCCATGTACATAAGTATGACAGGCTCCTCCCATGTACATAATTATCACAGACTCCTCCCATGTACATAATTATCACAGGCTCCTCCCATGTACATAATTATCACAGGCTCCCCCCCCATGTACATAAGTATCACAGGCTCCCCCCATGTACATAAGTATCACAGGCTCCTCCCATGTACATAAGTATCACAGGCTCCTCCCATGTACATAAGTATCACAGGCTCCTCCCATGTACATAAGTATCACAGGCTCCTCCCACGTACATAAGTATCACAGGCTCCTCCCATGTACATAAGTATCACAGGCTCCTCCCATGTACATAAGTATCACAGGCTCCTCCCATGTACATAAGTATCACAGGCTCCTCCCATGACACTCAGAATTGATCTCAGGTGCCTCCTGTTTCCACTGATCATCCTTGAGATGTTTCTACAACTTGATTGGAGTCCACCTGTGGTAAATTCAGTTGATTGGACATGATTTGGAAAGGCACACACCTGTCTATATAGAAGGTCCCACAGGTAACAGTGCATGTCAGAGCACAAACCAAGTCATGAAGGCCAAGGAATTGTCTGTAGACCTCGGAGACAGGATTGTATGGAGGCACAGATCGGGGGAAGGGTACAGAAACATTTCTGCAGCATTGAAGGTCCCAATGAGCACAGTGTCCTCCATCATCTGTAGATGGAAGAAGTTTGGAACCACCAGGACGATGGTCACTCTGATAGAGCTCCAATGTTTCTCTATGGAGAGAGGAGAACCTTCCAGAAGAACCATCTCTGCAGCCCTCCACCAATCAGGCCTGTATAGTAGAGAGGCCAGACGGAAGCCGCTCCTCAGTAAAAGGCACATGGCAGCCCACATGGAGTTCACCAAAAGGCACCTGAAGGACTCTCAGACCATGAGAAACAAAATTCTCTGGTCTGATGTTTGTAGAATTTTGAGGGAAATAACGAATTGAATCCGTTTTGGAATAAGGCTGTAACATAACAAAATGTGGAAAAAGTGAAGCGTTGTGAACACTCTCCGGACGCACTGTAGTTCACAGCTCATTGGGCGGACCTTGGCTCTATCGCCTCGAGCGTGAAGGTACCGCGCGTTCAGAACGCAGAAGGGCGGCTGCTCGGTAAGGGACCCGGAAGGGGATCACCGGAATAGCAATGTAGTAGTGGGGTTGGCAGCCAGTTGAAGATGAATAAGCTGCCAAATGCAATGTATGAAAACGCATGTGTGTTAAAGTTCATGCATCGTGGTGTGACTGAGCCCAGATATAGAGATTGTCTAAAGAACTCAACTCAAGACGGACACTCTGTCTGCACTGGTGCGCAAGAACCCATCAGACGGTACAGAGAGAGACGTTATCCCGGTGGCCATTACATTGTATCTACACCACTTCCTGTCTACATACACCTCATATTCAACAATGCACCAACAATCCCGAACCTTCCAGCAATACCTCATTATCCATCGAGATCTCAGATCACCATTTACATTGAGGAAACACTCGAGATATCAATCCACACATTATACAAATATAAACGTTACACAAATTGGCTTACTTGTTTTATTTCATTGTCTACTTTCAGAGTCTTTAAGAAAACCAGTCCTGATGGCAAGGTGAGAAGAAGATTTCTATTAAACTTTTATAAAATAATTGGCAGAACGGGTAGAAAACAAACAAACAACTGCAACCCGAAGCTCAGGTGTGAATGTGTGTGAGGTTGGGTTCAAACTATTGTGAATTGGATGTGGCTTTCCCCACATCCAATTCGCATGTCAGGAGATTGTGATTCACACATCACCGCAGTGGCTCCGGTGCGAACCCCACAGGAGTCCTGAGCGTCTTTTGGTCCGTTTCAGGTCCGAATTCAGCCAAAAATTTGGGCGGAGATCAGACCTGAAATGGTGAATGTAGACGCACCAGATTCCTGCTGTGAGCCGCTTCCTTCTCCAGTGTGAACCCAGCCTTAGGCTCCATTCACACTAGCGCGTTTTTTGATGCATTTTGCAGAAATGCATGGGAATTTTTTAACATGGGTTCCTATGGAACATGTTCACATCAATGCCTTTTTGTATCTCTGCATTTTTGGAAAGGGTCAGGGACTTTTTTTCATGCAAAATGCAGCGTTTTGCATGTAATAGAATTTAATGGACAAGCATCAAAAATGCAAGTTCACCTGTTTTGCAGCGTTTTTACAGCGTTTTTGATGTGTTTTTGCCGCTTTGTTTTTTTTATTTTTTTATTTTTTTTTTTTACTGTATACAGTCAAAAAAAAAACTGTAAAAAAAAAAAAAAAAAAAACGCAAAACGCCGCAAAAACGCTGCTCAAAAACGTGGCAAGCATTAAAAAAAACCCTCCAAAAACGCTCAAAAGCAACATGCATAGGTGTGAATCGAGCCTAAAGCTTTATCCCGTATATACTATAAAGCCTAAACGTTGTGGACATCTGACCATCAAACCTTCCTTTATGAACAGAAGTATGTGACCCACTCGTCAAATGATGGGGTTCAGGTGTCTCCAGTGAAGGGTCCTGGTAATCTTCCATCATACAAAGACATTGTAGATAATTGTGCTCTTCCAACCTTGTGGTAGCAGTTTGGTGAAGACCCTTTTCTGTTCCAGCATGACTGTGCTCCCCCTATGTTCAAAGCCAGCTCCATAAAGATGTGGTGTGACCATTTTGGTGTGGAGGATCTCGAGTGTCCTGCACAGAGCCCTGACCTCAAAGCTACTGAACTCCTTTGGGATGAATTGGAATGCCAAATGTAAGCTAGCTCCATAAAGACATGGTTTGACCAGTTTGATGTGAAGGAACACGAGCGTCTTGCTCAGAGCCCTGATCTCAACCCTACTGAACAGCTTTGGGATGAGTTGGAATGTGAGCCAGGTCTTCTCATCCAACATAAGTACCTGACCTCACAAATGTTAGACTGTGGTCCCCATGTCCAACAGGTCCAACACTACCAAAGTCCTGAAGAAGGGGGAGCCCCAATTCCCTGAGGCATGTTGCTCATGATTTAAGTCAAACATTAATAAAGTGTTAATTGTTCTCCAACCAGCTGACTGAGGTTTCCAAGACATTCTCTTCACATATGGCGATCCTCACCTACGATCCTCACCTACTACCACAATATCAACCCCACCGAATATCTTTGAGATGAAATAGAATGCAGATTATGAGCCGGTTCTTGGAATGCCAATGGTGAGCTAGGTCTTCTCATCCAACATCAATACCTGACCTCACAAATGGGCAAAAGTTCCCACAGACACCCTTCAAAATTTTGGAGAAAACCTTCTTAGAAAAGTGGAGGATGTTAGAGCCACAAATGGGCAACTCCATATTAAAGGCCATGGTTTCGGAACGGGATGTCCAACAAACTCAGAACCCTGACCCCAAACTTACTGAACACATTTGAGATGAATTGGAACCCTGATGGTGACCAAGGGCTTTTTTTTGGTGCCCAACATTGGGCCCAACATGTGAGCCAGGTTTTCTCATCTAACATCAGTACCTGACCTCACAAATGGGCACAAATTTCCACAGACACCCTCCAAAAATCTAGAGGAAATTCTTACCAGAAGAGTGGAGCCAACTCCATAAAGACGTGGTTTGACCAGTTTGGTGGAGGAACTTGAGTGTCCTGCACAGAGCCCTGACCTCAATGTTAGACTGTGGTCCCCATGTCCAACAGGTCTAACACTACCAAAGTCCTAAAGAAGGGGGAGCCCCAATTCCCTGACACATGTTCCTCGTGATTTAGGTCAAACATTAATAAAGTGTTAATTGTTCTCCAACCGGCTGACTGGAGTTTCCAAGACTTTCTCTTCGCATATGGCGTTCCTCACCTACCTTCACAATCTCAACCCTACTGAATATCTTTGAGATGAAATAGAATAAAGATTAGGAGCCAGTTATTGAATGAGATGTCCAACAAACTCGGAACCCTGACCTCAACCCTACTGACACCTTTGGGATGAATTGGAATGCCGATGGTGAGCCAGGTCTTCTCATTCAACATCAATACCTGACCTCACAAATGGTAGTCAGAAAAGGGGGCAACTCCATATTAATGGCCATGGTTTTGCAATGGGATGTCCAACAAACTTGGAACCTTGACCTCAACCCTACTGAACATCTTTGGGATGAATTCGAAAGCCGATGGTGAGCCAGGTCTTCTCATTCACTATTAGTACCTGACCTCACAAATGGGCACAAATTCCCTCAGACACCCTCCAAAATCTTGTGGAAAGTCTTTCCAGAAGTATAAAGGATGTTATAGTCAGAAAAGGGGGCAACTCCATATTAATGGCCATGGTTTTGCAATGGGATGTCCAACAAACTCGGAACCTTGACCTCAACCCTACTGAACATCTTTGAAGGGGAGTTGGAATATTGATGGTGAGTCAGGTCTTCTCATCCAACATCAGTACCTGACCTCACAAATGGACACAAATTCCCTCAGACACCCTCCAGAATCTTGTGGAAAGTCTTTCCAGAAAAATAGAGGACGTTATAGTCAGAAAAGGGGGCAACTCCATATTAATGGCCATGGGAAGAGGGTGTAACCCTATATGAATGGCCATGGGGGGTTGTTGGGGAACTCTATATTAATAGCAGATGGTTTTGGAATGGTACTGTCCAACAAGCTCATACAGGTGTGATGGTCGGGTGTTCAGAGACTTTTGGCCATATGGTATACTCTAGAAGTACTATTTCATAAAGAAGACTTATTTTTCCTCTTCTAGATAACTGTTTATCTGGCAAAGCGGGACTATGTGGACCACGTACAGTTTGTAGAGCCAGTAGGTCAGTGGCTATTTTTTCTTCATAATAACGTCTCTCCAACCCATTCTCAGAGCTCTGACCGACCCTTTTGTTTTCTATTTTCTACAGATGGAATGATTGTAATTGACCCAGAGTATCAAAAGGAGAAGAAAGGTAAATGAAAGAAGTTTTTAACCAAATTACATTGAGTGTGAGTTTTCTATACTTCTATAGATGGGCTCCTCAACCAGGGTTCTATGGAACTCTAGGGTTTCTCCAGAGGTTGCTAGGGGGGTGTTCTGCCGAGAAAGTTCCGCTCGGCGGATTAGTTCCCCCTCTACTGCGCATGCGCAGTAGAAGCCGGCGGAAATAGCCGAAGCGGAACAGCTGAAAATCAGCTGTTCACGGCGCCTGTAAGAGGGCCCCTCGCGGGCTCGCTTCGCTCGCCGCGCTTCGCTCGCCGCGCTTCGGGCACGGCCTCGCTGCGCTCGCCGCGCTTCGGGCACGGCCTCGCTGCGCTCGCCGCGCTTCGGGCACGGCCTCGCTGCGCTCGCCGCGCTTCGGGCACGGCCTCGCTGCGCTCGGCACTTTTAGATCCCCCCTCTAGGTCCACTTGGATAGAGGGGAAGGAACCTGGACCCAGGGCGCAGGCGCCGTGTACAGCTGATTGAAGCGTTTAAGCTTCGGCTATCTCCGGCGGCCGACAGTAGTACGTACTGCGCAGGCGCTGCGCCTGCGCAGTACAGGGGGGGAACCTATCCGCCGAAGGAACTTATTCGGCAAGACACCGGTTCCTTGAGCAATGAGCAATTTCTTCACCACACTGATGTATCATGAGTTGTAGATGTGGTCATTTTTAGTAGGGGTTCCCTGAGAACAGAGTTATTTCAAGGGTTCCTCCGTGTTGGGAGGTTGAGAAAGGCTGTTCTATAGGAAGCTTTATTAGGAGATCAAATGGAAAATTCCCTGCAGGCTAGGCTCGTGTTAATGCAGCTTCCTTGCAGGCTAGGTTCATGTTAATGCAGCTTCCCTGCAGGCTAGGCTCGTGTTAATGCAGCTTCCCTGCAGGCTAGGCTCGTGTTAATGCAGCTTCCTTGCAGGCTAGGTTCATGTTATTGCAGCTTCCCTGCAGGATGGGTTCATGTTATTGTAATCTCTGAAGGCTAAGTTCATGTTATTGTAACTTCTCTGCAGGCTTGGTTCATGTCATTGCAGCTTCCCTGCAGGCTAGGCTCATGTTATTGCAGCTTCCCTGCAGGCTAAGTTCATGTTATTACAGCTTCCCTGCAGGCTAAGTTCATGTTATTGCAGCTTCCCTGCAGGCTTGTTCATGTTATTGCAGCTTCTTTGCAGGCTAGGTTCATGTTATTGCAGCTTCTTTGCAGGCTGGGTTCATGTTATTGCAGCTTCCCTGCAGCCTAGGTTCATGTTATTGCAGCTTCTTTGCAGGCTAGATTTATTTTTATTGCAGCTCCTTTGCAGGCTGGGTTCATGTTATTGCAGCTTCCCTGCAGGCTAGTTCATGTTATTGCAGCTTCCCTGCAGCCTAGGTTCATGTTATTGCAGCTTCCCTGCAGGCTAAGTTCATGTTATTGCAGCTTCCCTGCAGGCTAGGTTTATTTTTATTGCAGCTCCTTTGCAGGCTGGGTTCATGTTATTGCAGCTTCCCTGCAGGCTAAGTTCATGTTATTGCAGCTTCCCTGCAGGCTAGGTTCATGTTATTGCAGCTTCCCTGCAGGCTAGGTTCATGTTATTGCAGCTTCCCTGCAGGCTAGGTTCATGTTATTGCAGCTTCCCTGCAGGCTAGGTTCATGTTATTGCAGCTTCCCTGCAGGCTAGGTTTATTTTTATTGCAGCTCCTTTGCAGGCTGGGTTCATGCTATTGCAGCTTCCCTGCAGGCTAGGTTCATGTTATTGCAGCTTCCCTGTAGGATGGGTTCATGCTATTGCAGCTTCCCTGCAGCTGCGTAGGCACAGCAGCCCATTGATTTGCATGGACTATTGTACCTATGGAAAATGCAGGGGAAAGGTTCCTGCTCCTCTTTCAAAATTGCAGCCACAGGGAAACTGCATTGTGCTATGCAGTCCCCAAACGTGGCAAAACGCTCTGCCGGTTCCAGTGAGTGGGGATGCCATTAAAAATAAATGGCACCTCCACTTGTCTGCTAACAGCAGCGCAATTTTTTTTTTTTTTGCTGCAGGTTCAGGAAAGGGTGCGACTTACACGCAGTCCCCACACCCGCATACATGAGAACTTAGAGTTAAATAATGACATGTAAAATAATGATAAAGTATCCAAAAAGCAACCGATATAAAACAATGTATGCAAAAATGTGAAGAAAGATATATATATATATATGGCACTTCAGATCCACTCTGTGCACTTCAGGCTTTAATCATTAACTGCTATAAAATATAAGGCACCGTAAAGGGCACTTAAGGCATGCTGAAGTGGCCTCTCGGTCAGTATTATGGTATTTTAGCATGATTTAAAGAGATACTCCAACCTTGCACGTGCAGGGCACAGGGACAAAGGGCCCCCTGACCCCCTTATACTTGGGTTGGCTCCTTCTCCTGACTCTGCTTTTTCTTCTTTTATCATTCAGTGTTTGTGATGATGACCTGCGCCTTCCGCTATGGGCGGGATGACATGGAGCTCATCGGTCTGAGCTTCAGGAAGGACATCTATGTGCAGTCATGCCAAGTGCACCCACCATTGCCGGGGGAGAAGAAGGCGCTGACTCCGCTCCAGGAGAAGCTGAAGGCCAAGCTTGGAAGCAACTCCTTCCCCTTCAGCTTCAATGTGAGGAGACTTTGTACGCCTGGGGGGGGGGGGGGGGGGAGAACGTTCGTTGTGGAGTCGGGATCTTATTTATTTCTTTATTTTTCAGATGGCAACAAACCTGCCCTGTTCTGTGACCCTACAACCCGGGCCTGAGGATTCTGGAAAGGTACATCATATCATTGTAATAGGATTATCTCCAATGGACTGACGGCTCCATCTAGTGGCCAAAACGTAGTATTTTATTTTCTGATTGAGGTATTTCAGGAAGTACCGCATTATGGCCACTAGATGGAGCCGACAATCATAGGAGACAATCACCTTACAATCAAAATGGCAACCATTTGCTTTTCCATGTGAATGGTTAAGACATCCACACAGCGAATATTTTATACATAGACACCCGGGTGACCTTTGTGTATTTTTGTGCAGTAATCTGGTGTGGAGCTTCCTGTAATAAAGACCACCCGCTGCTGCTCTCTCTCCTTTTGCAGGGTGACTGGTCTTGTCTCCGCCCCCTCCTGTAGTGGGAGGAGCCTGCTTGTCCCTTCCCACAGCTCTGATCTCTCTCCTTGTGCAGGGTGACTGGTCTTGTCTCCACCCCCTCCTGTAATCTTCGCAGGCAGACTGAAATGGGTGGAGCATGCTGGCCCCTCCCACTGCTCTGTTCTCTCCTTGTTCTTGTCTCTGCCTCCCTACTATAGTCTTCTGTAGTGGGTGGAGCATGCTGGCCCCTCCCACTGCTCTGCTCTTTCCTTGTGCTTGTCTCTGCCTCCCTACTATAGTCTTCTGTAGTGGGTGGAGCATGCTGGGCCCCTCCCACTGCTCTGCTCTCTGCTTGTGCAGGGTGACAGGTCTTGTCTCCGCCCGCTTCTGTAGTAGCCTACAGTGGGTGTGGTCTGCTTGTCCCCTCCCACAGCTCTGTTCTCTCTCCTTTTGCAGGGTAACTGGTCTTGTCTCCGCCCCCTCATGTAGTGGGAGGAGCCTGCTTGTCCCTTCCCACAGCTCTGCTCTCTCTCCTTGTGCAGGGTGACTGGTCTTGTCTCCGCCCCCTCCTGTAATCTTCGCAGGCAGACTGAAATGGGTGGAGCATGCTGGGTCCCGCCCACTGCTCTGCTCTCTGATTGTGCAGTGTGACAGGTCTTGTCCACGCCCCCTCCTGTAGTTTTATACAGGCAGCTTACAATGGGTGGGGTCTGCTGGGCCCCTCCCACTGCTCTGCTCTCTCCCTGTGCAGGGTGACTGATCTTGCCTCCGCCCCCTCCTGTAGCTTTCTGTAGTGGGTGGAGCATGCTGGGCCCCTCCCATTGCTCTGCTCTCATTCTTTTTCTCCCTGTGCAGGGTGACTGGTCTTGTCTCCGCCCCCACCTGTAGCTTTCTGTAATGGGTAGAGCATGCTGGGCCCCTCCCACTGCTCTGCTCTCTTTCTCCCTGTGCAAGGTGACTGGTCTTGTCTCCGCCCCCTCCTGTCATTTTCTACAGGCAGCCTACAGTGGGTGTGGGGTCTGCTGGGCCCCTCCCACTGCTCTGCTCTCTCCTTGTGCTTGTCTCTGCCCCGTCTATAGTTTTCTGTAGTGGGTGGAGCCTGCTGGGTCCCTCCCACAACTTTTCTCCCTCTCTTTGTGCAGGGTGACTGGTCTTGTCTCCGCCCCCCTCCTGTAGTTTTCTACAGGCAGCCTACAGTGGGTGGGGTCTGTTGGGTCCCTCCCACAACTTTGCTCGCTCTCTTTGTGCAGGGTGACTGGTCTTGTCTCCGCCCCTCCTGTAGTTTTCTGTAGTGGGTGGAGCTTGCTGGGCCCCTCCCACTGCTCTGCTCTCTCCTTGTGCAGGGCGACTGGTCTTGTCTCCACCCTCCTCCTGTAGTTTTCTACAGGCAGCCTACAGTGGGTGGGGTCTGCTGGGCCCCTCCCACTGCTCTGCTCTCTCTCTCCCTGTGCAGGGTGACAGGTCTTGCCTCCGCCCCCTCCTGTAGTTTTCTGTAGTGGGCGGAGCTTGCTGGGCCCCTCCCACAGCTCTGCTCTCTGCACAGGCTATGTACAGCCCAGTGATGATGTCACAGTTACTTTTACAAGGTCATATCTGGGTTTAAATATATATTTTTAGTTAGTGGATTTATATCCTTTGTATCTACTGAGAAAAAGTTTTTTGTGGCCGGAGTTCAGCTTTAAGTGTACCGCCCCCTTTTCCTGATCACTAATCAATACTAGTTCAATGAAGGTAGATATCAGAACTCTGCATCGGGGAAGTTTCACCGTCTTCCGTGTTTACCAGTGACGATGACTTGTGTGCACAGAGAGCAATAACAGGTCACACAGCGCGGCCAATAAACCGCCATGACCAATAAACATGTTTGCTGTCCTGGTCTGCGAGGCTATAAAACCCGCCCGATAGATTTTATATTAGGAATTAATAAGGATGACAAAGGCGGCTTCTGTATACCGAACAAACATGATCCGTCCTCACAGGAACTTCACTCTCATTGGCAGCCCGGTGATGATAATAATCCGCCCGGCAACAAGCGGTACAGAAATCCGGTCACAGAACATACAATCATCTTACTGTTAAAGGCCAACTCTCCGCTTTTCACAAATGTTTAAAAAATTCAGTGGGCAAAAAAAAAATAAAAATGGAGCTCTTACTACAATATTCACCTCAATTCCGGGGCTGTCCCCCCCCCCCGCAGACTTCATTCAATCGACTTCCTCTGAGCCAAGTCCAGCCTGGTGACTGAGTACCCCAGACAGCAGAGAAAAAGGACCACCTGTCCCTCCCCCCCACCCTGTGATAAAAGGAGAAGCAGCAGACTGATGAGGTCATCTCTCTGCTCTCTCCTCCTATTAGCATGCTTCTTGCTTGCCTTGCTATTATCCATGCTTCCTAGAAATGGACCAAACCAAACCTCTCCTCCTATTATTCATCCTTCTTAGGAAAGGACCGCCTCTTCCCTCTTCCCCATCCTGTGATTGGACAGTAAAGGAGAAGCAGCAGACTGATGAGCTCATCTCTCTACTCTCTCCTCCTATTATTCATCCTTCTCAGGAAAGGACCGCCTCTTCCCCATCCTGTGACTGGACAGTAAAGGAAAAGCAGCAGACTGATAAGCTCATCTCTCTCCTCCTTTATTATTCATGCTTCTTAGCAAAAGACTGCGTTTCCCTCCCCCCAGCCTATGATGGGACACTAAAGGAGAAGCAGCAGACTGATAAGCTCATCTCTCTACTCTCTCCTCCTATTATTCATGCTTCTCAGGAAAGGACCGCCCCCTCCCCCTTCCCCAGCCTGTGATTGGACAGTAATGGGGAAGCAGCAGACTGATGAGCTCATCTCTCTACTCTCTCCTCCTATTATTCATGCTTCTCAGGAAAGGACCACCTCTTCCCCCCCTTCCCCAGCCTGTGATTGGACAGTAAAGGGGAAGCAGCAGACTGATGAGCTCACACGCTCTCTCATTTGCTGGAATGAACTCTGACCTCCTCTATTGCAGGCCTGCGGAGTGGATTTCGAGGTGAAAGGTTTCTGGGGAGATGATGTCGAAGAAAAAAGTTCAAAAAAGTAAGAAAAAAAAACACTAAAATATGAAACCGGACATAAATCCTGCAAAGGCTTATGGTAAAGGGAGCACAGAGTCTTTTCATATATTTTCCCTATTAGCGGGATCTATTTATTAAAACATTCGTTGGACGAACGTCAGAAGCAAGATGAACAAAATTCCCCTATATGTGTTCTAATAGATTCATTCACGTACCAATAGCGCCAGCTAGTGGACTGAAACGTGCCATATTTTCTGTTTGAGGTATAATTCAGTATTGTATTTTGGCCGCTAGATGGAGCCGACGATACAGGAAAGAATCTATTAGAACAAATATTGGGAAATTTAATATATAATATAATATAATTTATACATTTATTTATTTTTTAATGTTAAATATTGTACTTCATTATTTCATAGTTTCCCTTTCCAGTCAGCAGGTGGCGTGTGTGAGTCTGGTGTAATAATATTATGAATATGTTTTATATGTAGCCTTTGGATAATATTGTTACGCTCTTCCCAGGAACGTGGCGCGCCTCATTATAAGAAAAGTCCAGTACGCCCCGGAAACCAGCGGAGCCGCCCCACATGCCGAGATCACCAAGCAGTTCATGATGTCAGACAAGCCGCTGCAGCTGGAGGCGTCCCTAAACAAGGAGGTGACCCCTCCCCTTCTTAGGATTGGTTGTATTGTGATGTCATCGTCTTTCCTTGTTTTTTTTTCTGCAGCCCTAATATTCCAAACCAATGCACATGGTTGTGACGCCGCGTGTCATTTTTGGGGTTAAAACATATTGGTGGGAGATGTCATATCACCTCCACACCGCCTGTCAAACACATCAGAAAAGCGATCCCAGCACAGGTTGCTTTTCCGAGGTGTGGCAAACTTAGCCTTTCAGGGGCGCTGTTTTCTCTCCATTGTACCTTTTGCTAACATTGGACAGGATGATTCACATCATACTTCTTTTGTACATCACACAATGACTACTCTGTGATGTCACTCATATGACGTTCATTGGATTTGCACATATTTTGGAAATATTATTTCTGAAGTAATACTTTCTGTCCTCCCCAAGCAATCTTATCCCCAGCATGGTAACAGAGCTGCTTAGACAAGCCCCCTCTGTGGTCAGACACGCCCTCTCTGCTCAGACCCACCCCCTTTCTAGTCAGACACGCCCACCTCTCTGGTCAGACACCCCCCCACTCTGGTCAGACACACCCCCCTCTGGTCAGTTACGCCCCTCTCTGGTCAGACACGCCCCCTCTCTGGTCAGACATGCTCCCCTCTCTGGTCAGACACGCCCCCTCTCTGGTCAGACATGCCCCCTCTCTGGTCAGACACGCCCCCTCTGGTCAGACATGCCCCCCTCTCTGGTCAGACACGTCCCCTCTCTGGTCAGACACGTCCCCTCTCTGGTCAGACACGCCCCCCTCTCTGGTCAGACATGCACTCTCTCTGGTCAGACACGCCCCCCTCCCTGGTCAGACACGCCCCCCTCTCTGGTCAGACACGCCCCCTCTCTGGTCAGACACGCCCCCCTCTCTGGTCAGACACGCCCCCCTCTCTGGTCAGACACGCCCCCTCTCTGGTCAGACATGCCCCCTCTCTGGTCAGACACACACCCTCTCTGGTCAGACATGCCCCCCACTCTGTTCAGACATGCCCCCTCTCTGGTCAGACACGCCCCCTCTCTGGTCAGACACGCCCCCTCTCTGGTCAGACATGCCCCCTCTCTGGCCAGACACGCCCCCTCTCTGGTCAGATATGCCCCACTCTCTAGTCAGATACGCCCCCTCTCTGGTCAGACATGCCCCCCGTTCTGATCAGACATGCCCCCTCTCTGGTCAGACATGCCCCCTCTCTGCTCAGACACGCCCCCCCTCTGGTCAGACACACCCGTTATCTGGTCAGACATGACCCCCTCTTTGTTCAGGCATGCCTCCCTTTCTGGTCAGGCACACCCCCTCTTTGGTCAGACATGCCCCCCTTTCTGGTTAGACATGCCCCCTCTCTGGTTAGACATGCCCCCTCTCTGGTCAGACACGCGTATCGTCACAATCACGTGACTTCATCAGTGCAATCCCCCCGATGAAGTCACGTGATCGTGGCGATACGCGGCGGAATAGACGGGCACCGGAAGTGACGTCAGGCCGCGAGCCCACTGCTCGTTTTGTTTTTACTCTATTTACCTCCTTTTATGTGAGTACCAATCTTGGTTGTAATCTAATAAATACCTAGTTTTTACATCCTTCACTATTGGAGTCCCCGTTCTCTTTCTCTATATTATTGATATGTCCATCTGGGAGGATTTCTACTGCTACTGATTTATATAAAGGAGATATATCCTAATGAGAAGCATCCACCAGGACACCAGGCCCCATAGATACTGCCATCCATAAGAAATTCTTAGGGTGACATACTGCAGGACCCCGGAATTGCCTCAAAAACCAATCACTCATTGTGTTCATTCAGGAAAGGAAGGGGCTGGTAAATGTGACATATTTACTGGACCCTTCCTCCACTCTCCATCCTTAAGGATCATATTGTGTGCTTTTAACTGCCGGCGGGAAGGAGAGGAGGGAAGCCATCAGCACTGCATGGGTGGGGCACACAGGGGGGCCTGGGCAGCAGGGCAGAATGCATGGTGCACAGGGAGGGTGAATGGTGCAGTGGAGGGGGGCAATCACTGGAACCTGCCCCTGTATGGCTCTCTCTGCAGAAGCTGAAAGCCGGTGGGAGGGAGAGGAGAAGAAGCCGGCTTTCAGCTGCTGCAGAGAGAACCATAAAGGGGATCGGTTCCATTAATCACCCCCCCTGGCGCCGATCACCCTTCCTGCCCTCATCTGATTCACCCTGCTTCCTGGGCCCCATACAGGAGAACCGGTGGTACCCCCTTATCCACGTCCCTGGGTGTGGCTACTACTCTGCTCTGCCAGCACAGAGCACTGCGGTGTGAGGGCAGGAAACAGCATTTTCTCTGGGAGGAGAAGGTATTTTAAGGCATTTAATAAGGCAAAAAAAACTGTCTAAATCATAAAAGGAGGACTTCAAATTGATTTTAATGTTGATACAATCCACCAACTCTTAGTGCCCCAGACTGGGTCCCAGGAGCACCTTCGGGTATTTAGGACCATAATCCAAACAATGTGAACTTTCAATACATTTCTAAATCATTAAATTGCTCCAATCTAAGTAAATACAGCTTATCGAAAAAAAAATCTCAGTTATGCCAAATACTAGCTCCAGTGACCGAACCTTTATGTACTTAATGTAGAAAATAGGCCTCTTACGGCATGCCAAAGTGGCCTCTGGGTCAATATTACCGTACGGCACTTTAACATAACTTGTGCTATTTAGCACTATGTATCTTGCCCTATGGGGTCATTAACCACATATTTAGTCATCCTTTTTTTGCTTCTTATATATTAATCTTCTATTTTCCTTCTTTACAGATACATTATCACGGGGAACCCATCATTGTCAATGTGAAAATCAACAACTCAACCAATAAGATTGTGAAAAAGATCAAGATCACAGGTAGGTGGCCAGTGTGCAAAAGAGCCAAACAGCAACACGAACCTACAGAGCAGGTGTCAATTTTGTAGCTACCAATATGGTATGGTTATAGAAGGACAGGAGGTATTTTGGTTACCCTAAAAAGATATGAAAATGTGTTTTTTTTAAGAAAGCTGTACTGAGAAAATGCATTATATGTCTAAAAGTTGAGCCCCCTCCCAAATGATGGAGGCCAGGTGTCCTCAGTGAAGGGTCCTGGTAATCCTACATCATACAAAGACATCATAGACAATTGTGCTTTTCCAACCTTGTGGTAACAGTTTGGTGAAGACCCTTTTCTGTTCCACCATGACTGTGCTCCCTACTGTGTACAAAGCCAGCTCCATAAAGACATGGTGTGACCAGCTTGGTGTGGAGGAACTCCAGCGTCCCATACAGAGTCCTGACCTCATCCCTACTGAAAATCTTTGGGATGAATTGGAATGAGCCAGGTCTCCTCAACCAACATCTCCATAAAGACATGGTTTGACCAGCTTGGTGTGGAGGAACTCCAGCGTCCCATACAGAGTCCTGACCTCATCCCTACTGAAAATCTTTGGGATGAATTGGAATGAGCCAGGTCTCCTCAACCAACATCTCCATAAAGACATGGTTTGACCAGCTTGGTGTGGAGGAACTCCAGCGTCCCATACAGAGTCCTGACCTCATCCCTACTGAAAATCTTTGGGATGAATTGGAATGAGCCAGGTCTCCTCAACCAACATCTCCATAAAGACATGGTTTGACCAGTTTGGTGTGGAGGAACTCGAATGTCCTGCACAGAGCCCTGACCTCAACCTTACTTTTGGAAGACCTTTGGTATAAGGTCTTCACACCCATCATAAGTACCTGCCCTTAACCCTGCGGAAAACCATTGGTATGAGGTCTTATCATCTCAAAGGTTTTCAGTAGGTTTGAGGTCATGGAGGAACTTGAGTGTCCTGCACAGAGCCCTCACCTGATCCCTACTGAACACCTTTGAGATTAACTGCAATTGACTGCAAGCCAGGTCTTTTTTTTTTGGTGCCCAATGTGTGAGCCAGGTCTTCTTATCCAACATCAGTACCGGACCTGAATGGAGGATGTTATAGCAACAATAGGGGGCCAGGGATTTAGGATGTGGTGCCGAGAGTCCTGCACAGATCCCTGATCTCATCCCTACTGAACATCTTTGGGATGGATTGGAACACCAATGGTGAACCAGGTCTTCTCATTCAACATCAGTACCTGACTTTACAAATGGGCACAAATTCCCACAGACACCCTCCAAAATATTTTGGAAAGTGTTCCAAGAAGAGTGGAGGATGTTATAGTCACAAAAGGGGGTCAACTCCATATCAAGGGCCATGGTTTTGAAATGAGATGTCCAACAAAGTCGGGAACCATGAAACCCTACTGAACACCTTTGGGATGAGTTGGAATATTGATTGTGAGCCAGGTCTTCTCATTCAACATCAATACCTGACCCCACAAATTCCTACAGACACCCTCCAAAATCTTGTAAAAAGTCTTTTAAGAATAGTGGAGGATGTTATAGCCATAAAAAGGGGACCAGAGTTTTAGGATGGGGTGCCCAACTTGGGTGTCCTCTACAGAGCTCTCATCCGACTGAATGCCTTTGGGATGTATTGGAATGTTGATGGCTCACAAATGGGCACAAATTCCAAGACACCCTCCAAAATCTTGTGGAAAGCCTTCCCAGAAGAGTGGAGGGAGTTGCAGTAACAAAAGAGGACCAGGGTTTAAGATGGGCTGCCTAACTCAACTGTCCCGTTTTGGAATGGGATGTTGGAAAACAGCCTGGGTTTCGTTATTTTTTTCGTATGGCAAATAATGTCACAATATTAAGAATCAGTATAGTTTTTTGGAGAAGCTCCTCCTTTTATTATTAGAAAGCCGCCCTTGAGCTTTGCCCAGGCATTGTCAGGGGTGGTCCTATGATCTCTGGGGGGGGGGGGGGGGGTAATAAATACATTGTGCTCTTCTACAATTCCAATAGGTGCAGAATTACTAATATAAACCAGAATCTATATATATCGACATGCTATGGTCTTTGATATGAAATAATAACCTTACCCATTGACATTTTGGTTGTTCTTACAGTGGAACAGATTACAGATGTTGTGCTGTACTCATTGGACAAGTATACCAAAGTTGTTTGCTGTGAGGAGATGAAGTGAGTATTTAAAGCTCACCTTTCTTTGTTTTAAGAAAAAAACCCCTGGAGGTGTTAAAAAAAGGCAGGTCTGGCTGCACTACTCACCCCTTCTGTCTGATGCTATCCCCCGCAGTCTTTCCTTTCTTCCACTAGATGTCCTCAGTCTTACAGGTTGAATGAGGTTGAGCCTTCATTCAATCCAGAAGACTGAAGACATACTGTAAGTGCAAGGCATCACAGACCCGCCCCCCGAGGAGCAATTACAGCAGCACACTGATGCAGGGAGCGGCGTGATGTCATCACATCTCATTGAGGACATCCCACTGACCCTTGAAGAAGATCGGAAGGGGATCCTGTGTGTCATGTGACTGACCTTAAGACATTTTAAAAAGGGAAGCATAAAAAATAAAAATAAAAATACAGCCAATGGGGACTTCTGGGTGGGGTGGGAGATGACGATTGGAATGCAGGGGATCATGTTACGCTTTACAAAAGTAACAGATAATGGAAATATGATCATGGATGCAACATGCACTTGTTTTTTGGTAATTTTTTTCCCTGATGGTGTTCAAAAGACATTATTCTCTGAATAAATCCAAGATAAAATCTGTCTGGTATTCCTTGGTTAGTTAAAAAAAATTGAATCCATGCCCAAACCCTCCATCCAATCCACTATTATCCAGCAAACCCTCCATCCAATCCACCATTGTCCAGCAAACCCTCCATCCATTCCACCATTGTCCACCAAACCCTCCATCCATTCCACCATTGTCCAGCAAACCCTCCATCCATTCCACCATTGTCCACCAAACCCTCCATCCAATCCACCCTTGCCCACCAAACCCTCCATCCAATCCACCATTGTCTACCAAACCCTCCATCTAATCCACCCTTGTCCACCAAACCCTCCATCCAATCCACCCTTGTCCAGCAAACCCTCCATCCAATCCACCCTTGTCCAGCAAACCCTCCATCCATTACACCATTGTACACCAAACCCTCCATCCAATCCACACTTGTCCACCAAACCCTCCATCCAATCCACCATTGTCCACCAAGCCCTCCATCCAATGCACCATTTTCCACCAAAACCTCCATCCAATCCACCCTTGCCCGCCAAACCCTTCACCCAATCCACCATTGTCTACCAAACCCTCCATCTAACCCACCCTTGTCCACCAAACCCTCCATCCAATCCACCCTTGTCCAGCAAACCCTCCATCCATTACACCATTGTACACCAAACCCTCCATCCAATCCACCCTTGTCCACCAAACCCTCCATCCAATCCACCAAACCCTCCATCCAATCCACCATTGTCCACCAAGCCCTCCATCCAATGCACCATTTTCCACCAAAACCTCCATCCAATCCACCCTTGCCCACCAAACCCTTCACCCAATCCACCATTGTCTACCAAACCCTCCATCTAATCCACCCTTGTCCACCAAACCCTCCATCCAATCCACCATTGTCCACCAAACCCTCCATCCAATCCACCATTGTCCACCAAACCATCCATCCAATCCACCATTGTCCACCAAACCCTCAATCCAATCCACCATTGTCCAGCAAACCCTCCATCCAATCCACCATTGTCCACCAAACCCTCCATCCAATGCACCATTGTCCACCAAACCGTCCATCCAATCCACCCTTGTCCACCAAACCCTGCATCCAATGCACCATTGTCCACCAAACCGTCCATCCAATCCACCCTTGTCCACCAAACCCTCCATCCATTCCACCATTGTCCACCAAAACCTCCATCCAATCCACCCTTGCCCACCAAACCCCCCATTCAATCCACCATTGTCTACCAAACCCTCCATCTGATCCACCATTGTCCACCAAACCCTCCATCCAATCCACCATTGTCCACCAAACCCTCCATCCAATCCACCATTGTCTACCAAACCATCCATCCAATCCACCATTGTCCACCAAACCCTCCATCCAATCCACCTGTCCACCAATCCACCATTGTCCACCAAACCCTCCATCCAGTCCATCATTGTCCACCAAACCCTCCATCCAATCCATCATTGTCCACACCTCACTCATGGTAAATATGGTGTATTTGTTCTATATAAAGTTTAATATTGAAGATGATAACACTTTGTCCTGTCTCCCCAGTGATACTGTAGCGGCAAATTCTGCCTTCACCAAGGCATACCAGGTGACCCCCCTTTTGGCCAATAATACGGAGAAGCGCGGCCTGGCACTGGACGGCAAACTGAAGCATGGCGACACCAACCTGGCGTCCTCCACAACGTAATTATAACCTTCATCTTCTGTACCCACATTTTCAAAATGCATTCCAAAAGTTTCATCTGCAGCCCCCTCACCCCATTCTATTACGAAGTACAGATTACATTCTCTATGTGTCTTAAAGTGAACCTGCGGCCAGTGTATGGACAAACAAATGTGTACATATTCTTTACAAGAAGTCAAAAGAGCTTTAATAGCAAGTCCTCACTGACCTCTGTAGCTACAGGTACTGTGGGCCAATTCATCTTGAAAATTCCCAGGAGAAGCACTGCTGTAATTTCCACAGCAGCTTAGATTTCACTGTCCCCCCCTCCCAGCAGTGACTCAGAAGCTCAGCTCCTAGTTCAAGTAATGGTTGAGCAACTCAATACCCCCTGCTTCCTGCTCATAGCAGTGACTCAAAAGCTTACCTAGCCCTCACCCCCCTACCACCAGTGATTAGGATTCATGTAGACCACCCAGATTCACCCTCCCAACAGTGACTCAGTAGCTCAGATTCCTCTGATCTCACTCCCAGCAGTGACTCAACAGCTAAGCTTCCCCTGCTTCAACTTACCAACAGTGACCCGGCAGCTCAGGTCCACCTTCTACACCAGTGATGGTGAACCTTGGCACCCCAGATGTTTTGGAACTACATTTCCCATGATGCTCAACTACACTGCAGAGTACATGAGCATCATGGGAAATGTAGTTCCAAAACATCTGGGGTGCCAAGGTTCTCCATCACTGTTCTACACCATGGGTGCTCAACCTGTGGCCCTCCAGCTGTTGCAGAACTACAAGTCCCATGAGGCACTGCAAGCCACCAACAGTGACAAGCATGACTCCCAAAGGCAGAGGCATGATAGGACTTGTAGTTCAGTAACAGCTGGAGGACCACAGGTTGAGCACCAATGTTCTACACCTTCTAATAGTGACTGGGCAACTGAGTGCCCCCTGCTTCCCCCTCCCAGCAGTGTCTCAGCAGCTCAGAACCCTCTGCCCAACTCTCAGCAGTGACTCGGGCCACCCAGCTTCACCCTCTAAGCAGTGACTCAGCAACACAGCTCCCCCTCCTGGCAGTGACTCAAACCACTAAGCTTAACCCTCCCAACACTCACTCAGCAGCTCAGCTCCCCCTCCCAGCAAGACCACCAAGCTGCACCCTCCTTCAACTTACCAACAGTGTCTCAGCAGCTCAGCCCCCATCCCAGTAGTGACTCAGACCACCCAGCTCCAACCTCCTAGCAGTGTCTCGGCAGCTCAGATCCCCCTCTCAGCAAGACCACCAAGCTGCACCCTCCTATCAGTGTCTCAACAACTCAGCTCCCCCTCCCAGTAGTGACTCAGACCACCCAGCTCCACCCTCCAGCAGTGACTCAGCAGCTCAGCTCCCCCCTCCCAGTAGCGACTCAGACCACCCAGCTCCACCCTCCAAGCAGTGACTCAGCAGCTCAGCTCCCCCTCCCAGCAGTGACTCAGACCACCCAGCTCCACCCTCCAAGCAGTGACTCGGCAGCTCAGCTCCCCCTCCCAGCAGTGACTCAGACCACCCAGCTCCACCCTCCAAGCAGTGACTCAGCAGCTCAGCTCCTCCGGTTTCCCCTCCCAGCTGTGACTCAATGTCCCCTGCGGTCAGTGAGGATTTGTTTTGAGACTCAATAATTCCTTTAATGACCATAACCAAACCTCAGGTATACTTTAGACAATAAATAGAGTATAGAACGACACATTTCCATTTCAATGACTCCGCCCCTTTCCCGCAGCCTGCGTCCGGGGATGGATAAGGAGGTGATGGGGATTCTGGTGTCCTATAAAATCCGAGTTAACTTGATGGCATCCAGAGGCGGGTGAGTTGATAAGATCTAAATAGAAGTTCTGTGACCTGCTTAGTGCTATTTCCCTTTATAACTAGAACGGCCATTGGTCTTATTTTTCTTTTTTACAAGTTACAAGATCATCAATTCAATGTTTGTTACATTGTTACATGTTTAATATTTATTTTTACATCTTCATTTTACAAACACTCATTGTTGGAGCTTTCCTGATACATAAAGAGGAAAACAATGCCGGGCTTTCTATTGGGAGAGGAAAACAATGCCGGGCTTTCTATTGGGAGAGAAAAACAATGCTGGGCTTTCTATTGGGAGAGGAAAACAATGCTGGGCTTTCTGTTGGGAGAGCAAAACAATGCTGGGCTTTCTGTTGGGAGAGCAAAACAATGCCAGGCTTTCTATTGGGAGAGGAAAACAACAGTCAGATGGGACCAAAATTCAGCTATTTGGCATTAACTTGACTCGTCGTGTTTGGAGGAAGAAAAATGTTGACTATGACCCTAAGAACACCATCCCTACAGTCACATCATCCCTACAGTCACATCATCCCTACAGTCACACATCATCCCTACAGTCACATCATCATCCCTACAGTCACACATCATCCCTACAGTCACACATCATCCCTACAGTCACATCATCCCTACAGTCACATCATCCCTACAGTCACACACCATCCCTACAATCACACCCCATCCCTACAGTCACACATCATCCCTACAGTCACACATCATCCCTACAGTCACACATCATCCCTACAGTCACACATCATCCCTACAATCACACCCCATCCCTACAGTCACACATCATCCCTACAGTCACACATCATCCCTACAGTCACACATCATCCCTACAGTCACATCATCCCTACAGTCACATCATCCCTACAGTCACACATCATCCCTACAGTCACACCCCATCCCTACAGTCACACATCATCCCTACAGTCACACATCATCCCTACAGTCACACATCATCCCTACAGTCACATCATCCCTACAGTCACATCATCCCTACAGTCACACATCATCCCTACAGTCACACATCATCCCTACAGTCACACACCATCCCTACAGTCACATCATCCCTACAGTCACATCATCCCTACAGTCACACATCATCCCTACAGTCACATCATCATCCCTACAGTCACACATCATCCCTACAGTCACATCATCCCTACAGTCACACATCATCCCTACAGTCACATCATCCCTACAGTCACATCATCCCTACAGTCACATCATCCCTACAGTCACACACGGAGGTGGAAACATGATGATTTGGGGTGTTTCTCTGATAAAGGTTCAGGACGACTTTGCCGCATTGAGGGGCCAATGGACGGGACCATGTATTGTAAGATCTTGGAGGAGAACCTTCTTCCCTCATCCAGAACACTGAAGATGGGTCATGGATGGGTCTTCCAGCATGACAATGACCCAAAACATATCACCAAGGCAACAAGGGAGAGGCTCAAGAAGAAGCAAATTAAGGTCATGGAGTGGCCTATCCAGTCTCCAGACCTTAATCCTATAGAAAATGTATGGAGGAGATGAAACTTCGAGTGGCCAAGAAACCTTCAGGATTTAGAGAAGATCTGTAGAGAAGAGAAAATCCCTCCTGAGATGTGTGGAAACTGATCACCACCTACAAGAAACGTCTGACCTCTGTGATCACCAACAAGGGTTTCTCCACCAACTACTAAGGGGATCAAATACTTATTTTACTCCATTTATAACATTTGTATTGTGTGATATTTCTGGATTTTTGGTTGATATTCTGTCTCTATCATATAAAATACACCTCTGATAAAAATTATAGACTCTTCATTTCTATGTAAGGGGGCAAAACTTACACAATCTGCGGGGGAGAAAATCAGTATTTTCCCAACTGTAACAGTAAATACTTTATCTATAGTAATGAGCCGCTCGTTCTTTTTGTATAACCTCAAATCTGACTTGTTTTTTTTCTTTTCCAGCATTTTGGGAGACCTAATATCAAGGTAGGTACACATGATGAACATACACAGTGATGATCAGTACATACCTGAGCTGGTCGGGGTGAATTGTAGTGGTGTAAATACCATATCTGTAGTATAAAATGGAAACTGAAAACTTCCCATCTGATGAACTGTCGTTGTAGAGGACGCAGGGCCGTCTTTACCTGCAGGGCAAAAGGGGCAGCTGCCCCCGGGGCCCAGTCGTTGTTGTGGGGTCCCAAGGCAGCAGCCCTTTGAGCCCACACTGCCCACAAATAGTTGATAGCCTGTTTCCCCCAAAATAAGACCTAGCGTGATTGTCGGTGATGGCTGCAATATAAGCCCTACCCCCCAAATAAGCCCTACCCTGTTTCCCTGAAAATAAGCCCTACCCTGTTTCCCTGAAAATAAGACCTACAAGGACTTTAACTAGGGCTTATTTGGGGGGGTAGGACTTATATGGCAGCCATCACCGACAATCACTCTAGGTCTTATTTTCGGGGAAACAGGGTAGGTGGATTCAGGAGGGGGCCAAGAAAGTGTTTGCCCAGGGCCCAATCAATATTAGAGATGGCCCTGCATAGGTGGTCACCACTATACCCAGTGGACCTTCACAGATATCGGTGTTCTGGTTCTTTTTTTAGATGTTAAAACGATCTCCTGCCGTCCTCTCAGGGCCGTCTTTAATATTGATCAGACCCCGGGCAAACGTTTTCTTGGGCCCTCCCCAAATCGACTTATCAAGTATTTGCGGGCAGTGTGGGCTCAAAGGGCAGCTGCTTTGGGCCCCCACAACAATGACTGGGCCCGGAGCAGCTGCCCCTTTTCCCCCGCACCTATGTAGCGATCTGATCAATCTGACTACAAGTGATTCATCATCAATGAAATTACTGAACAAAGAAACACATCCGGTACTGATTGAACATATAATCGATCAGATATGATGGGGGGAAAAAAAGGGGTACTAGAAAAAGTAACCACAGGTCGGACTTTGAAGGCAAGGAAACAATGAAGAAGTAACAAAAATAATATATGTTGAAAAAAGTACATAGTATGATTAAAGTATTAAAAAAAACCTTAAAAATCATATAAGAATGATACAATTTGTACAGTGAGCCCTTGTACGTCTACGCGTTTCGCCGTAAGGCTTCTTCAGGATGATCAAGATTCAGAGATATAACAAAGAAAAAAAGGGGGGGGGAGAGCGAATCTCACTATGTTTAGGTGGACTAGGCCTCATGTACAAATATCCAGTGGTTAGAAGGTCACCAGAGATGTGGAATATTTCCAAATAGTGAATAAATAAATGTTGCTATGGAAACCTTGATCATCCTGAAGAAGCCTCACGGCGAAACGCGTAGACGTACAAGGGCTCACTGTACAAATTGTATCATTCTTATATGATTTTTAATTTTTTTAAATACTGTAATCATACTATGTACTTTTTTCAATAAATATTATTTTTGTTACTTCTTCATTGTTTCCTTGCAGCACTTTACAATATATAAGGGAGACAATACAGTTACACTACAATAAAATACAAGAGGGCTAACCCCTTAGAGCCGGCGCCTATCGGCCCTTTAAGGACTTTAGTTTGCCAGGGGGTGGGAGCTTATGGTCATGTGACCGCCATGATTGGCTGGTCACATGATCAGAAAGCTCCCGTTTTGCAAGCAGCGAACGGGAGCTTTCAGGTTGGCCGCCAGTAACTATTGCACCGATTTAGAATGGTAAATCACAAGCCCTCAGTTTGATCGACACAGTGAGCTCTCGATCAATTTTTCAAGTCTGGCAAGTTGATTGGCCGTGGGGGAAATTATGTTGATCTTCCCTGACCAGAAGTTCAGGGAAGCAGCACTGAGGGAGCCAGGGGCCCGGCCGCGGTGAAAGCTGTAAGCCACAAGTCAAGTTGACTGGCTGTGGGGGAAATTTTGTTGATTGCTTCTGATCGATCGAAGAAACATCTGCGTGTGTGTGTCAGAGAACCGATCGTACCACATATCGATGACATCTTAACCTCTTTGCGGCAAATAGCACGCCAAGGCCCGGCTGCTGAGAGGCCGCGTATGTGCATGCCCTCGCCGTGAGGAGGTTAAGATGTGATCAGTATGTGTTATGATCGGTTCTCTGGATATTTCTTCGATCGATCAGAATCGATTTACATCTTTCACTGCGGCCAGGCCTTGCTTTCTCAGTGCTGCTTCCCTGAACTTCTGGTCCTCAGGGAAAAGAGTTAACAGTGGGCAGTGCAGTCTACAGTCAGTCTGTTTTGCTTTGGGGAGGGGAAGGGAAGGAGGAGGAGGGGAGTGCCTTGTCATCCTAGGCCTACAGGGCTGTGTGTTTCTATTGCTGAACACAGTATAGGGAGACACAGCTCGAGTCCCTGCATGTGAGGGGGGAGGGGGGGCATAGGACACTGCAAGAGAAAGGAGACACCCTGAAATAGGAAACACAGTTAACCCTTTGATCGCCCCCTAAATGTTAACCCCCCCTTCCCAGCCAGTGTCCCAGTGTCAGTACAGTGACGGTGTACAGTATTATCACTGTTAGTGTCAGATTGTCCGCCGCAATCCACCGCAGAGACACCGCATGTAATTTGCATAGGAACGTGCTGCGAGTCCTGTAGGAATTACATGGGGGGGGGGGGGTGTCTCGCACCGCATCAGTGTGAACCCGGGCTAAAGAAGCTGCATACTCAGAAAGTGAATAAGTCAGCTGCTGAAAGTGCTTAAAAAAATTGTAGGGTGTAATATCCCTTCAAGATTCTTTTGGTAGTGTGGCTAAAATGTGAGAATGGTTTGTGCTCTGCGGAGCTCTCTCATGTCATAGTTTACATTTTGATCAGCAAAGTTCCAGTATTAAAAAAAATAATAAAAAAAAAAACAAAAGAGAAAAGGGAGGAAAAGCACAGAAAAAAAAGAAAGAAAGAAAAAGGACAGCAGGGGGCGCTAGAGAGTTGAACATTAAAAGTTGGGGGGGGGGAAACTTTGAACAGATGACTCGGTATTTGCACATTTATGTTATTTTATTTTATGCTGCTTTTTTTTGTGTTTTTTAGTGATGTATCAGTGGAGCTCCCACTCATTCTGATGCATCCCAAACCAGCTGAAGGTGAGTCCACATGCATTTTCAAGCCGCGGCCATCTTGAGTGAGGGCAGATGGTGTTTCATGTAGCATTTAAAGAGGAAATACACAAACCAAAAACACTATTTCATTCATTTTTAATATTCAAAGCAAACTGCCCCATCCATCCATCTATCCATCCTTCCACTCCCCCATCCATCCATGTCTCCATCCTTCCACTCCCCCATCCATCCATCCATGTCTCCATCCATCCATGTCTCCATCAACCCATGTCTCCACCCATGTCTCCACCCATGTCTCCATCCATGTCTCCATCAACCCATGTCTCCACCCATGTCTCCATCCATGTCTCCATCAACCCATGTCTCCATCAATGTCTCCATCAATCCATGTCTCCATCCATGTCTCCATCAACCCATGTCTCCACCCATGTCTCCATCCATGTCTCCACCCATGTCTCCATCCATGTCTCCACCCATGTCTCCATCCATGTCTCCATCCATGTCTCCATCAATCCATGTCTCCATCCATGTCTCCATCAACCCATGTCTCCACCCATGTCTCCATCCATGTCTCCACCCATGTCTCCATCCATGTCTCCACCCATGTCTCCATCCATGTCTCCACCCATGTCTCCATCCATGTCTCCATCCATGTCTCCACCCATGTCTCCATCCATGTCTCCATCAACCCATGTCTCCACCCATGTCTCCATCCATGTCTCCATCCATGTCTCCATCAACCCATGTCTCCACCCATGTCTCCACCCATGTCTCCATCCATGTCTCCATCCATGTCTCCACCCATGTCTCCCTCCATGTCTCCATCCATGTCTCCACCCATGTCTCCATCCATGTCTCCATCCATCTATATCTCCATGCATCCTTCCACTCCCCCATCCATCCATGTATCCATCCATCCATCCATCCATGTCTATCCATCTATCCATGCCTGCATCCATCTATCCATCCATGTCTCCATCCATCCATGTCTCCACCCATGTCTCCATCCATGTCTCCATCAACCCATGTCTCCACCCATGTCTCCACCCATGTCTCCATCCATGTCTCCACCCATGTCTCCATCCATGTCTCCATCCATGTCTCCATCCATGTCTCCACCCATGTCTCCATCCATGTCTCCACCCATGTCTCCATCCATGTCTCCATCAACCCATGTCTCCATCCATGTCTCCATCAATCCATGTCTCCATCCATGTCTCCATCAACCCATGTCTCCACCCATGTCTCCATCCATGTCTCCACCCATGTCTCCATCCATGTCTCCATCCATGTCTCCACCCATGTCTCCATCCATGTCTCCACCCATGTCTCCATCCATGTCTCCACCCATGTCTCCACCCATGTCTCCACCCATGTCTCCACCCATGTCTCCACCCATGTCTCCATCCATGTCTCCACCCATGTCTCCACCCATGTCTCCATCCATGTCTCCATCCATGTCTCCATCCACCCATGTCTCCACCCATGTCTCCACCCATGTCTCCACCCATGTCTCCACCCATGTCTCCACCCATGTCTCCATCCATGTCTCCATCCATGTCTCCATCCATGTCTCCACCCATGTCTCCATCCATGTCTCCACCCATGTCTCCATCCATGTCTCCACCCATGTCTCCATCCATCTATATCTCCATGCATCCTTCCACTCCCCCATCCATCCATGTATCCATCCATCCATGTCTATCCATCTATCCATGCCTGCATCCATCTATCCATCCATGTCTCCATCCATCCATGTCTCCATCAACCCATGTCTCCACCCATGTCTCCATCCATGTCTCCATCAACCCATGTCTCCACCCATGTCTCCACCCATGTCTCCACCCATGTCTCCATCCATGTCTCCATCCATGTCTCCACCCATGTCTCCACCCATGTCTCCACCCATGTCTCCACCCATGTCTCCATCCATGTCTCCATCCATGTCTCCACCCATGTCTCCACCCATGTCTCCATCCATGTCTCCACCCATGTCTCCACCCATGTCTCCATCCATGTCTCCATCAACCCATGTCTCCACCCATGTCTCCACCCATGTCTCCGCCCATGTCTCCGCCCATGTCTCCATCAACCCATGTCTCCACCCATGTCTCCACCCATGTCTCCATCCATGTCTCCACCCATGTCTCCATCCATGTCTCCACCCATGTCTCCATCCATGTCTCCATCCATGTCTCCACCCTTGCTCCGCCCATGTCTCCGCCCATGTCTCCACCCATGTCTCCATCCATGTCTCCATCAACCCATTTCTCCATCCATGTCTCCACCCATGTCTCCATCCATGTCTCCATCCATGTCTCCACCCATGTCTCCACCCATGTCTCCATCCATGTCTCCATCCATGTCTCCATCCATCTATATCTCCATGCATCCTTCCACTCCCCCATCCATCCATGTCTCCATCCATCCATGTCTTCATCCATCCATGCCTCCATCCATCCATGTCTATCCATCTATCCATGCCTGCATCCATCTATCCATCCATCCATGTCTCCATCAACCAATGTCTCCACCCATGTCGCCATCCATGTCTCCATCTATCCATCCATCCATCCATGTCTCCATCTATCCATCCATCCATCCATGTCTCCATCCATCCCTTCATGTCTCCATCCATCCATCCTTCCATCCATGTCTCCATCCATCCATGTCTCCATCCATCCATGTCTCCACTCCCCCATCTATCCATGTCTCCATCCATCCATCCATCCATGTCTCCAACCATCCATCCATCCATCCATCTCTCCATCTATCCATGTTTCCATCCATCCATCCATGTCTCCATCCATGCCTCCATCCATCCATGTCTATCCATCCATCTATCCATGCCTGCATCCATCTATCCATCCATCCAGGTCGGTCTCCATCCATCCATGTCTCCATCCATGTCTCCATCCATGTCTCCATCCATCCATCCATGTCTCCATCCATCCATGTCTCCATCCATCCATCCATCCATCCATGTCTCCAACCATCCATCCATCCATCCATCCATCTCTCCATCTATCCATGTTTCCATCCATCCATCCATGTCTCCATCCATGCCTCCATCCATCCATGTCTATCCATCCATCTATCCATGCCTGCATCCATCTATCCATCCATCCAGGTCGGTCTCCATCCATCCATGTCTCCATCCATGTCTCCATCCATCCATCCATATCTCCATCCATCCTTCCACTCCCCCATCCATCCATGTCTCCATCCATCCATGTCTCCATCCATCCATGTCTCCATCCATCCATGTCTCCATCCATCCATCCATCCATGTCTCCATGCTTTATTTTGCTGAAAAATCCCCCCCTTAGCATTTCTAGCTGCGGCCATCTTGAGTAAGGGCAAATGGTTCATTTAGCACTTAAAGCGATTGTAAAGGAAACATTTAATCTCTAGCCGATCAGCCGCCGCAGTTATACTGCGGCAGGTTGGCACGGCCGTGCAAATCGCCGTAGCTGTACGTTGTTCCTTTAAGACGTCATAGCAGGCGCTCGCGTGCCCCCCGCCACGTGTCCCCGGAGCCGATGCGTGTGCCCAGCGGTCACAATCGCTCGTGACAGTACGGGGATGTGTGTGTGTGTGTAGACACACACATCCCTGTTCTCACAGGGGAGAGGAGACAAATCGTGTGTTCCTACTAAGTATAAACAGCGATCTCTCTCTCCTCCTAGTCAGTCCCCTCCCCCCTACAGTTAGAACACAGAGGGGTAACACATTTAACCCCTTGATCGCCCCCTAGTGTTAACCCCATTCCCTGCCAGTGACATTTACACAGTAATTAGTGACTATTTTAAGCTCTGATCGCTGTATAAGTGCCACCGGTCCCAAAATAGTGTCAAAAGTGTCCGATCTGTCCGCCGCAATGTCGCAGCCCCGATAAAAATCGCAGATTGCCGCCATGACTAGTAAAAATAATAATAATAATAAAAATGACATAAAGCTGTCCCCTATTTTGTAGATGCAATAATCAATCAATATTGCGATTTTTATTTTTTTTTTTTATCTTACCAAAAATATGTAGAAGAATAAATATCGGCCTAAAAAATAATTTTTTTCTATTTATTTTTTTGGATATTTATAATAGCAAAAAGTAAAAGATATTGTGGGGTTTTTTTTTCTAAATTGTCGCTCTTTTTTATGTTTATAGCGCAAAAAATAAAAACCGCAGAGATGATCAAATACCACCAAAACAAAGCTGCGGTAGTGCCGGAGGCGATGGGGTCCTCTTTCCGGCTTGGTATGGAGACGAGTGAGGGGAAGATGCCCCCCCCCCCCCCCCCACCCGTCTCCATATCACTGCAGGGCGGAAGCGACGTCAAAACATCACTTCCGCCCACAGCTCTTAAAGGGACATTTTTTTAAATGACAATTTTTTTATTTATTTGTTTATTTTTTATTGCATTTTAGTGTAAATATGAGATTTGATGTCTTTTTGACCCCTAGATCTCACATTAAAGAGGACCTGTCATGATTTTTTCTATTACAAGGGGTGTTTACATTCATTTTAATAGGAATAAATGTGACACATTTTATTTTTTTTTTTAAAAACAGTGTAAAAATAAAAAATAAAAAAAGTAAAATAAATAAGAGAATTTTTTTTTTTAAACGCGCCCCATCCCGCCGAGCTCACATGCAGAAGCGAACGCATATGCGAGTAGCGCCCGCATACGAAAATGGTGTTCAAACCACACATGTGAGGTATCGCCGCGATCGGTAGAGCGAGAGCAATAATTCTAGCCCCAGACCTCCTCTGTAACTCAAAACATGCAACCTGTAGAATTTTTTAAACGTGGCCTATGGAGATTTTTAAGGGTAAAAGTTTGTTGCCATTCCACGAGCGGGGCGCAATTTCGAAGCGTGACATGTTGGGTATCAATTTACTCAGAATAACATTATCTTTCACAATATAAAAAAAACCTGGGCTAACTTTACTGTTTTTTACTTATTTTTTTAATTCAAAAAAGTGTATTTTTTCCAAAAAAAAGTGCGCTTGTAAGACCGCTGTGTGACAGAAAGTATTGCAACGACCGCCATTTTATTCTCTAGGGTGTTAGGAAAAAAAAAAGTGAAAATTCACTTTAAAAGTGCACAGGCTCTAATCCTTAAGTAAATTATCAAGAGAGAACCATTATGGAGAATAAAAACCTCCATTTGTTGTTGCCACCATCCCAAATATATTGTATATTTATAGAAAGTAAGTACCCCCCCCCCCGGTACTGAACTAAACTACTCCTTTAGTAAATCAGCCTCATCCTCCCAGATCCGTCATGTCATGGTCACGCACTATTGCATAGATAGACATATGATTTGTATGAATGTTCTGTACTAATGTCATAAAACGATCAATATCATCCTTTACATCTATTGAGCAATCTTCTCTATTATTTATTGCTTTACACGAAACTTTGACCCCCCTCCAGGTACAACAAGGTACGAGATAACCGCCCGCCGCTCCTGTGCTTTGTCGTGTTTTGTCTGTTTTGTGCGTTTAGAAAGTCCAGTAGAAGAGATTAGAGAATAGTCCAGATGGTTTGTCTGTGTGAATATGTATTTCGGCGTCTTTAGAAGTATACTAGAACCCAAACCATAGGAAGTCCACCGTCCTGCTCACCTCCAGCGGACGGAAATGTGGTCTGGTGGTGAACAAAAGTCATTTGGGCAAAATTCATGACTGGAAATTCTGTAAAAATCAGATTTCAGTTTCACCATTATTTATACTTAGGAGAAATTTTAGGTGCAGCAAAAAAAAATGAATAAATACATTTAAAAGTATTTTATTTTTGTAAAAAAAAAAAAAAAAAAAAAAAAAGCAAGGCAGGGAAGGGCAGGAACTAGAAGTGCAGGGTATGGCAAGATGGGTCTGGAACTAGCAGGGCAGGAAAGGGCAGGACGGGTCTGGAACTAGTAGGATAGGGAAGGGCAGGACGGGTCTGGAACTAGCAGAATAGGGAAGGGCAGGACGGGTCTGGAACTAGCAGGATAGGGAAGGGCAGGACGGGTCTGGAACTAGCAGAATAGGGAAGGGCAGGACGGGTCTGGAACTAGCAGGATAGGGAAGGGCAGGACGGGTCTGGAACTAGCAGAATAGGGAAGGGCAGGACGGGTCTTGAACTAGCAGAATAGGGAAGGGCAGGACAGGTCTGGAACTAGTAGGATAGGGAAGGGCAGGACGGGTCTGGAACTAGTAGGATAGGGAAGGGCAGGACGGGTCTGGAACTAGTAGGATAGGGAAGGGCAGGACGGGTCTGGAACTAGTAGGATAGGGAAGGGCAGGATGGGTCTGGAACTAGCAGGATAGGGAAGGGCAGGATGGGTCTGGAACTAGCAGGACAGGGAAGGGCAGGACAGGTCTGGAACTAGCAGAATAGGGAAGGGCAGGACGCATCTGGAACTAGCAGAATAGGGAAGGGCAGGACGGGTCTGGAACTAGCAGAATAGGGAAGGGCAGGACGGGTCTGGAACTAGCAGAATAGGGAAGGGCAGGACGGGTCTGGAACTAGCAGAATAGGGAAGGGCAGGACGGGTCTGGAACTAGCAGAATAGGGAAGGGCAGGACGGGTCTGGAACTAGCAGAATAGGGAAAGGCAGGACAGGTCTGGAACTAGCAGAATAGGGAAGGGCAGGACGGGTCTGGAACTAGCAGAATAGGGAAGGGCAGGACGGGTCTGGAACTAGCAGGATAGGGAAGGGCAGGACAGGTCTGGAACTAGCAGAATAGGGAAGGGCAGGACGGGTCTGGAACTAGCAGGATAGGGAAGGGCAGGACGGGTCTGGAATTAGTAAGGCAGGGATAGGCAAGATGGGTCTGCAACTAGCAGGATAGGGAAGGGCAGGACAGGTCTGGAACTAGCAGAATAGGGAAGGGCAGGACGGGTCTGGAACTAGCAGAATAGGGAAGGGCAGGACGGGTCTGGAACTAGCAGGATAGGGAAGGGCAGGACGGGTCTGGAATTAGTAAGGCAGGGATAGGCAAGATGGGTCTGCAACTAGCAGGATAGGTCTGAAACTGAAAGGACAGAGAAGGGCAGGATGGGTCTTGAATTAGCAGGACAGGGAGGTGCAAGGTATCCCTGGAACTAGCAGGGCAGAGAAGGGCAGGACGGGTCTGGAAGTAGCAGGGCAGGGAAGGGCAGGATGGGCCTGGCACTAGCAGGATAGGGAAGGGCAGGATAGGTCTGAAACTGAAAGGACAGAGAAAGGCAGGATGGGTCTTGCATTAGCAGGACAGGGAGGAGCAAGGTATCCCTGGAACTAGCAGGGCAGGAAAAAGTGGGATGCGTCTAAAACTAGCAGGGCATGGAAGGGCAAGAGGAGTCTTGACCTAGCAGGGTATGAAGGGTTGGAGGGAGGGTGGTATGAAGGTTGTAAGGGAGGGTGGTATGAAGGGTGGGAGGGAGGGTGGTATGAAGTGTGGTATGGAGGGTGGGAGGGAGGGTGGTATGAAGGGTGGGAGGGAGGGTGGTATGAAGTGTGGTATGGAGGGTGGTATGAAGGGTGGGAGGGTGGTATGAAGTGTGGTGTGGAGGGTGGGAGGGAGGGTGGTATGGAGGGTAGGAGGGAGGGTGGTATGAAGGGTGGTATGAAGGATGGTATGGAGGGTGGGAGGGAGGGTGGTATGGAGGGTGGGAGGAAGGGTGGTATGAAGGGTGGTATGGAGGGTGGGAGGGAGGGTGGTATGGAGGGTAGGAGGGAGGGTGGTATGAAGGGTGGTATGAAGGATGGTATGGAGGGTGGGAGGGAGGGTGGTATGAAGGGTGGGAGGGTGGTATGAAGTGTGGTGTGGAGGGTGGGAGGGAGGGTGGTATGGAGGGTAGGAGGGAGGGTGGTATGAAGGGTGGTATGAAGGATGGTATGGAGGGTGGGAGGGAGGGTGGTATGAAGGGTGGGAGGGAGGGTGGTATGAAGTGTGGTATGGAGGGTGGGAGGGAGGGTGGTATGAAGTGTGGTATGGAGGGTGGGAGGGAGGGTGGTATGAAGTGTGGTATGGAGGGTGGTATGAAGGGTGGGAGGGTGGTATGAAGTGTGGTATGGAGGGTGGGAGGGAGGGTGGTATGGAGGGTAGGAGGGAGGGTGGTATGAAGGGTGGTATGAAGGATGGTATGGAGGGTGGGAGGGAGGGTGGTATGGAGGGTGGGAGGAAGGGTGGTATGAAGGGTGGTATGGAGGGTGGGAGGGAGGGTGGTATGGAGGGTAGGAGGGAGGGTGGTATGAAGGGTGGTATGAAGGATGGTATGGAGGGTGGGAGGGAGGGTGGTATGAAGGGTGGTATGGAGGGTGGGAGGAAGGGTGGTATGAAGGGTGGTATGGAGGGTGGGAGGAAGGGTGGTATGAAGGGTGGAAGGGAGGGTAGTATGAAAGGTGGTATGGAGGGTGGGAGGGAGGGTGGTATAAGGGGGGGGGGAAGACAATACTTATTTCTGTTATATTGCTTTAATTGTTTTGCCATTTTTCCAGGAATTTATCACAATAAGTGCAACATTTTGGGGGTCTCGTTGGACCACTTTATTAGGCATGTGACGATACATGCCTGACAAAGGGGTCCAGTGCGTCTTTGAAGCATTACTCTTGCATGTTTCAGGATGCGATTGCTGTAAAACATTCTTGGATTATTATTATTATAAGGGTTCATGGTGTGCTGGTAACATGCTTCCTTCCTCATGGAAGAAGAGTAGACTGGGGTACTTATCACCATGAAGATGTTCCTTCATAATCCAATGAGCAGGCCGGTGATGGGAGATTCCACAGCGGGGAATGGTGGTGTCTCCATCCTTGCAATACAATATGGTGAGGGGGAGGGGTGGGGGGCTTGGGGTATAGGAAAGGCTTAAAGTGGTCCTTTGCTGGCTGTGTCCATGCATAGCTAAATAAAAAAGGGTCACTTATCCCCCCCATTCCCAGAGTCATGTATTTACCTTTACTTATTCCTGCACTGTTGGGAGCTCAGGCAGGTTTGGGTACTGGTGACCCACGTCTCCTCTCCCATGAGGATGCTAGGTGCCTCATGATTGGTCCAGACCTGTCACTTGGGGACTGACCTGTCTGAGCTCCGACACATCAGTTTGGGGTGAGGGAACACACGTTAACTCAATGCAACAGTGTGAATCCGGCCTTAGTATTAAATTCCATGTGAATATGTATTGTATCAGTTCTTATAATTCCTCTCCTAATACTTCCAGTGCGGAGGACGTGGTGATCGAGGAGTTTGCTCGCCAAAAGCTACAGGGAGAGCAAGATGATGAAGAAGACAAGGAGGAGGCGAGCTGACAACTCTATTCCAAATCATTGCTATTGTTATCTGCAGAAAATAACTCCCTTACCCCACCCCCGCATCCAAATCTGGGTCTACTAGAATTTCAACTTGTCTTTCGTTTTTTTCCTTTTTTTTTGTCCATTTCTCTATGTTCAATGTAATAATACCAAACTGTGAAAATAAATGACTGATATTTTCTTTTAGACACAAACAAAAGTCTATGAACGGGTTATTCATTTCTTCCATGTCTAGTGGGGGGTTTGTTCACACTGGTCTGGCTCTTATGTAACTGCAAAAATGGTCAGATATCACTAGAGGACCACTGTGGTCAGATATCACTAGAGGACCACTGTGGTCAGATATCACTAGAGGACCACTGTGGTCAGATATCACTAGAGGACCACTGTGGTCAGAGATCACTAGAGGACCACTGTGGTCAGATATCACTAGAGGACCACTGTGGTCAGATATCACAAGAGGACCACTGTGGTCAGATATCACTAGAGGACCACTGTGGTCAGCTATCACTAGAGGACCACTGTGGTCAGATATCACTAGAGGACCACTGTGGTCATAGATCACTAGAGGACCACTGTGGTCAGATATCACTAGAGGACCACTGTGGTCAGATATCACTAGAGGACCACTGTGGTCAGCTATCACTAGAGGACCACTGTGGTCAGCTATCACTAGAGGACCACTGTGGTCAGCTATCACTAGAGGACCACTGTGGTCAGCTATCACTAGAGGACCACTGTGGTCAGCTATCACTAGAGGACCACTGTGGTCAGCTATCACTAGAGGACCACTGTGGTCAGATATCACTAGAGGACCACTGTGGTCAGATATCACTAGAGGACCACTGTGGTCAGATATCACTAGAGGACCACTGTGGTCAGATATCACTAGAGGACCACTGTGGTCAGATATCACTAGAGGACCACTGTGGTCAGATATCACTAGAGGACCACTGTGGTCAGAGATCACTAGAGGACCACTGTGGTCAGAGATCACTAGAGGACCACTGTGGTCAGAGATCACTAGAGGACCACTGTGGTCAGATATCACTAGAGGACCACTGTGGTCAGATATCACTAGAGGACCACTGTGGTCAGATATCACTAGAGGACTACTGTGGTCAGAGATCACTAGAGGACCTTTGTGGTCAGATATCACTAGAGGACAACCGTGGTCAGAGATCACTAGAGGACTACCATCGTCAGATATTACTAGAGGACTACTGTGGTCAGAGATAACTAGAGAACCATTGTGGTCACATATCACTAGAGGACCACGTAGTCAGATATCACTAGAGGACTACTGTGGTCAGAGATCACTAGAGGACCACTGTGGTCAGATATCACTAGAGGACTACTGTGGTCAGAGATCACTAGAGGACCACTGTGGTCAGATATCACTAGATGACTACTGTGGTCAGAGATCACTAGAGGACCATTGTGGTCAGATATCACTAGAGGACAACTGTGGTCAGAGATCACTAGAGGACTACCATGGTCAGATATCACTAGAGGACCACTGTGGTCAGAGATCACTAGAGAACCATTGTGGTCAGATAACACTAGAGGACAACTGTGGTCAGAGATCACTAGAGGACTACCATGGTCAGATATCACTAGAGGACCACTGTGGTCAGAGATCACTAGAGGACTACTGTGGTCAGAGATCACTAGAGGACCATTGTGGTCAGATACCACTAAAGGACCACTGTGGTCAGAGATCACTAGAAGACTACCATGGTCAGATATTACTAGAGAACTACTGTGGTCAGAGATCACAAGGGGACTACTGGGGTCAGATACCACTAGAGGACCACTGTGGTCAAATATCACTAGAGGACGGCTGTGGTCAGATAACACTAGAGGACCACTGTGGTCCGATAAGACTAGAGGACTACTGTGGTTAGAGATCACTAGAGTAATACCATGGTCAGCTATCACTAGAGGACTACTGTGGTCAGAGATCACTAGAGGACAACCGTGGTCAGAGATCACTAGAGGACTACTGTGGTCAATTGTAACTAGAGGACGGCTGTGGTCAAATATCATTAGAGGACAACTGTGGTCAGATATCATGAAAGGACGGCTGTGGTCAGATATCTTCCCTCAGAGTTCAGAATGTTGTCCAGTTGCTGCAATAAATACAAGGTATATTGTGACACTCCCCTGATAAATTCTCCATCCTTTAGAATCTTCAAATAATTGAAGATTTTATCTGCATAGAAGTGACAATTTTGGAACGGCTTTGTAGGTCTGGAAAGAACGCAAATGTCTTTAGGGATATACAGTATCTCACAAAAGTAAGTACACCCCTCAGTCACATGTGTGTAAATCTTTTCTTCTATCTTTTCATGTGACAACACTGAAGAAATGACACTTGTCTACAATGTAAAGTAGTGAGTGTACAGCTTGTATAACAGTGTAAATTTGCTGTCCCCTCAAAATAACTCAACACACAGCCATTAATGTCTAAATCGCTGGCAACAAAAGTGAGTACACCCCTAAGTGAATGTCCACATTGGGCCCAATTAGCCATTTTCCCTCCCCGGTGTCATGTGACTCGTTAGTGTTACAAGGTCTCAGGTGTGAATGGGGAGCAGGTGTGTTAAAGTGTAGTTCCACCCAAAAATGGAACTTCCACTTTTTGGATTTCTCCCCCCCTCCGGTGTCATATTAGGCACCTTTCAGGGGGGCAGAGGGAGCAGATACTTGTCTAATACAGGTATTTGCTCCAACTTCCTGGCATAGATCACCGCGGCGCTTGCAGTGACCTACGCCACTTCCGACGCCTACCCTGTCCTCCCCCGCTGTATTCTGGCAGACACAGAACACAGCAAGGACCAGAGAGGATGCGCAGCGCGACTCGCGCATGCGCAGTAGGGAACCAGGAAGTGAAACCACACGGCTTCACTTCCTTATTCCCATACCGAGGATGGCGGCGGCAGCAGCCGAGAGCCGAAGGACGGATCAGCTTCGGCTGCCGACATCGCGGGCTCCCCGGACAGGTAAGTGTCCATATATTAAAAGTCAGCAGCTGCAGTATTTGTAGCTCCTGGCTTTTAATATGTCTTTTTCGGCGGACCTCCGCTTTAAATTTGGTGTTATCGCTCTCACTCTCTCATACTGGTCACTGGAAGTACAACATGGCACCTCATGGCAAAGAACTCTCTGAGGATCTTAAAAAAAGAATTGTTGCTCTACATAAAGATGGCCTAGGCCAGTGATGGCGAACCTTGGCACCCCAGATGTTTTGGAACTACATTTCACATGATGCTCTGGCACTCTGCAATGCAGTTGCAAAACATCTGGGATGCCAAGGTTCGCCATCACTGGCCTAGGCTATAAGAAGATTGCCAAGACCCTGAAACTGAGCTGCAGCACGGTGGCCAAGACCATACAGCGGTATAACAGGACAGGTTCCCCTCAGAACAGGCCTCGCCATGGTCCACCAAAGAAGTTGAGGTCACGTGCTCAGCGTCATATCCAGAGGTTGTCTTTGGGAAATAGACGTATGAGTGCTGCCAGCATTGCTGCAGAGGTTGTAGGGGTGGGGGGGGGGGTCAGCCTGTCAGTGCTCAGACCATACGCCGCACACTGCATCAAATTGGTCTGCATGGCTGTCATCCCAGAAGGAAGCCTCTTCTAAAGATGATGCACAAGAAAGTCCACAAACAGTTTGCTGAAGACAAGCAGACTAAGGAGATGGATTACTGGAACCATGTCCTGTGGTCTGATGAGACCAAGATAAACGTATTTGGTTCAGATGGTGACAAGCGTGTGTGGGGGCAACCAGGTGAGGAGGACAAAGACAAGTGTGTCTTGTCTACAGTCAGGCATGGTGGTGGGAGTGTCATGGTCTGGGGCTGCATGAGTGCTGCCGGCACTGGGGGGCTACAGATCATTGAGGGAACCATGAATGCCAACATGTACTGTGACATACTGAAGCAGAGCATGATCCCCTCCCTTCAGAGACTGGGCCGCAGGGCAGTATTCCAACATGATAACCACCCCAAACACACCTCCAAGACCACCACTGCCTTGCTAAAGAAGCTGAGGGTAAAGGTGATGGACTGGCCAAGCATGTCTCCAGACCTAAACCCTATTGATCATCTGTGGGACATCCTCAAACGGAAGGTGGAGGAGCGCAAGGTCTCTAACATCCACCAGCTCTGTGATGTCATCATGGGGGAGGGGAAGAGGACTCCAGTGACAACCTGTGAAGCTCTGGTGACCTCCATGCCCAGGAGGGTTAAGGCAGTGCTGGAAAATAATGGTGGCCACACAAAATATTGAAACTTTGGGCCCAATTTGGAGATTTTCACTTAGGGGTGTACTGACTTTTGTTGCCAGCGGTTTAGACATTAATGGCTGTGTGTTGAGTTATTTTGAGGGGACAGAAAATTTACACTGTTATGCAAGCTGTACACTCACTACTTTACATTGTAGCAAAGTGTCATTTCTTCAGTGTTGTCACATGAAAATATAGAAGAAAAGATTTACAACAATGTCACTGAGGGGTGTACTTACTTTTGTGAGATACTGTATGTATGGATAAATGTGAATAAAGTGTGCAACAAAACAAAGTAAATATACAAGAATTAAAAAAAAATGCAAACTTAATCTATTTACAACTGTCTACACGCAGCACTGGGGTGGAGAAGGAACAGAGAGAAGCTGAGACAGGCCTGGAACTAGCAGGATAGGGAAGGGCAGGACGGGTCTGGAACCAGTTCTTTGTGCACTGGTGGGCAGTCATATTGGAACAGGAAGGGGCCGTCCCCAAACTATTCCCACAAAGTTGGGACCATGAAATTGTCCAAAATGTCTTGGTATGCTGACGCCTTCACTGGAACTAAAGGGCCAAGCCCAACCTCTGAAAAACAACCCCCCACCATAATCCCCCCTCCACCCCCCCACATCATAATCCCCCCTCCGCCAAATGATTTGGACCAGTGCACAAAGCAAGGTCCATAAAGACATGGATGAGCGAGTTTGGGGTGGAGGAACTTCACTGGTCTGCACAGAGTCCTGACCTGAACCCGACAGAACACCTTTGGGATGAATTGGAGCGGAGACTACGAGCCAGGCCTTCTCCTCCAACATCAGTGTCTGACCTCACAAATGCTCTTCTGGAAGAAGGGTCAAACATTCCCATAGACACCCTCCTAAACCTTGTGGACGGCCTTCCCAGAAGAGGTGAAGCTGTTATAGCTGCAAAGGGGGAGGGGCCAACTCAATATTGATCCCTACGGACTAAGACCGGGATGCCATTAAAAGGTCGGCGTCCCAATACTTTTGACAATATAGTGAATGTTATATACATGAGGTAGTATGCTGCCATGTTGGTACCAGGAAAATCGGAAATTTTATCAAATACTTACCGTAATTTTCCATTCCCGTTGCCAATATACAGTGGCATACATGTGGTAGTATGCTGCCATAGATTGGTGTCAGGAAAATGGTATCTAATACTTGCCTTAATTTTCCTTTCTTGGTGCCAGTCTATGGCGGCACACACATATGTTATACAAATGGTAGTATGGTGCCAGGCTGGTAGAGGGAATATTGGATCAAATACTTACCTTAATTTTCCTTTTCTGGCATCGATCTATGGCAGTGTACATCTGGTACCCCTGTAATAGTATGCTGCCATGCTGGTGGCAGGAAAATTGTATCCAATGAGCATAAAGCCATGACAGTATACCACGTGTTTGCTGCCACCGATTGCCACCAGGAAAGAAAATGAAGGTAAGAATTTGATAAAATTTTCCATTTTTCTGATGCCAATCCATGGCGGCATACTACCTCATGTATATCACATCTATACTGCCATATTGGTGCTCAGAAACCTGATTATTATTATTATTATTATACAGGATTTATAAATTACTATTATTATTATTATACAGGATTTATGATGGGTGGTAATGATGGGCACAGATAGGTGGCACTAAAGGGCACTGAGAGGCAGCACTGATGGGCATTGATAGATGGCACTAAAGGGCACTGAGAGGCAGCACTGATGGGCACAGATAGGTGGCACTAAAGGGCACTGAGAGGCAGCACTGATGGGCATTGATAGATGGCACTGATGGGCACTGAGAGGCAGCACTGATGGGCATTGATAGGTGGCACTGATGGGCACTGAGAGGCAGCACTGGTGGGCATTGATAGGTGGCACTGATGGTCACTGAGAGGCAGCACTGATGGGCATTGATAGGTGGCACTGATGAGCACTGAGAGGCAGCACTGATGGGCATTGATAGGTGGCACTGATGGGCACTGAGAGGCAGCACTGATGGGCATTGATAGATGGCACTGATGGGCACTGAGAGGCAGCACTGATGGGCATTGATAGGTGGCACTGATGGGCACTGAGAGGCAGCACTGATGGGCATTGATAGGTGGCACTGATGGGCACTGAGAGGCAGCACTGATGGGCACAGATAGGTGGCACTGATGGTCACTGAGAGGCAGCACTGATGGGCATTGATAGGTGGCACTGATGAGCACTGAGAGGCAGCACTGATGGGCATTGATAGGTGGCACTGATGGGCACTGAGAGGCAGCACTGATGGGCATTGATAGATGGCACTGATGGGCACTGAGAGGCAGCACTGATGGGCATTGATAGGTGGCACTGATGGGCACTGAGAGGCAGCACTGATGGGCATTGATAGGTGGCACTGATGGGCACTGAGAGGCAGCACTGATGGGCATTGATAGGTGGCACTGATGGGCACTGATAGGCAGCACTAAAGGGCACTGAGAGTCGGCACTGATGGGCATTGATAGGTGGCATTAATAGGCGGCCCTAATAAGCACTGGTAGGCGTAGGCGGCACTGATAGGTGACACTGATGATGAAGCACTGATGGGCACTGATAAGGCGGCACTGATAGCTGGCAGTAAAGGGCGCTGAGAGTTGGCACTGATAGGGGGCACTGATAGGTGGCACTAAAGGGCACTGAGAGGCAGCACTGATGGGCATTGATAGGTGCCACTGATGCCACTGATAGGTAGCACTAATAAGCACTGGTAGGCGGCACTGATAGGTGACACTGATCATGAAGCACTGATGGGCACTGATGAGGCTGCACTGATGGGTGGCACTGAAGGGCACAGAGAGGTGGCACTGATAGGTGGCACTGATGGGCACTGATTAGCAGCACTGATGGGCACTGATGTCCCTGTAACAGAAGTCAGTGAACAGCTCTTTTCTTTTCTCCTCGTGTTGTCACCATGAGGGGAAAAAAAATCCGGTAACCGGCTTCTGCTTCCCTCCATGATCATCCGTCATTGGCTGACAGCTGATCACGTGGTAAAGGGCAGCTGTGATTGGCCCTTTACCCTGATCTGTGATAAGACGAGTCCCAAGGACTCGGCGCAGGTCCATGGACGCCATCTTTCGGCTATAGATCGGGCAGGAAGGGGTTAAGGATAACGGACAGAAAGGTCAAAACCTCCATTCCTTGCTGTCTGTGTACTGTCCGGGGAGCTTCCCTTCACTTCCTGTCCAGAGAGATTGAACAGGAAGTGAGAGGAAATCCCCCAAAGGGGAGTTGTCACTGGATGAGGTTCCTCCACGGGAAGTATTCCGGGGACGACTCTAACATGCTGTGATTTCCGGACACTCTCGTGTTTTTCGGTCACACCAAGAGAAATAAATAGGGTGACTCTACCCAATGGAGAGAGAGGGGCGGGGCCTAATGCTGGCCACACACACTTCCATCTCACTATCCAATCGCTGCGTGATTCAATCAGAACAATTATACAGCCAAAACTTCACCTTCTGATTGATTTTTTAGATCGGATTTGCTCAAGCTGAGTCGATCGGCCGGGGCGCAAAATGCGCCAACCTCGTTGCATCGATCGGCACCACCGGGATACCTTTGTTCATCGATCCAATCGCCTTTTGATTGATTTATTTATGAGATGGATGCATGGCGGGAAAACAGATGTGATCAATCACTTACGTCATATCCTCTGACGCTCGATCGAAATCCACTTCCACGAATGAAACTGGTCGTCAACTGACGATCGATTATTCCTATTGGGAGAGTTTGATCAGAAAGGAAATCGATGGTTTATTGAAGAGTATATGGACACCATAAACCTTCTATCTAAAACGAAATAAATGTTTTCTTTAGAGATACGCTGTAATAAATATGAAGGCGGGGGGGGGGGGAGGGGGGGTCCAGTAAGGAGGGGTTTAAAGGTAACATCCAGGAACCCCCCCCACCCCCACCCAGGGTACCTTTTAGCCTCCAACACCCCCTCCCCCAACTAATCACCGGGTTTCTTTTAATCAAAAAGCTCCCTTAAGCTCCTCCTACTGACCTGAAACCGCAGTCATGTGATGTGCCGGTTCCTCTCTCTTCTGGACTGTACAGTGGGAGGGGCCTGTGATGGGTGATGCAGAGACTTTTCATTGGCTGGTCAGTGGTGCAGCCGGCTGGGAGGCTGCGGGGAGTCACAGGCCGGCTGCCCACAGTTAACATGGCGGGGCCCGGGACCGGCCCAGCTGAGGACAGCGCTGGATCCCCCCCCCCCGGATTCAACAGATACATTGTAGCTGCTGACTTCTAATTGTTTCAGAATGACTGAAGAAACTCTTTAAAGCCCCGCCCCCCTGGATAAACTACCCCACCCCCCTACTAATCACATCCAATCACAGCCCTCTCTAAATGACCTTTACCTGTAGTCACGTGACCCACCCCGAGGTCCTCTCATCTTCTGTTTACTTCCTGCTTTGGGTCCTTCTTTGGGTGTCCTCAGCAGTGCCTGCCTGAAATGGACACTTCTTATTGGATGCAAGTGAGGGTCTCTCAGGATCCAGAGGAGAGGGGGGGGGGATTTCAGGGGCTCAGCAATCTGGGGGGGAGGGGATCACAGTACCACCCAACTGGTTAGAAGGGGGGGGGGGCAAGAATAGTTTTTGCCTGGAGTGGGGGCTTTAATGACCTCATGATGAGGAATGTGACAATATTACAATGTAATACAGCGACAATTATATATCTTATATCCTTTTATATACATAGTATATATATATATATATATATATATATATATATGTGTGTGTGTATTTGTACTGTCTACCCTCAAGTTGTAAAGTACTGCGTAAACTGTTGGTGCTATATAAATCCTGAATAATAATAATATATATTTATATTATTATCATACATTATTGTGTATTTTATACACTTGTTAAATACATTATTGTATTACAGATTTGTATTATTTTTATACATATTTTATGTACTTTTTCATATACATTATTATATATTTATATCATTTTATTCTATATTATTATATATTTCATACACTTTTTATATACATTGTTATAAAATACATTATTAGATTATATATTTGTATTATTTTTATATATATTTTATATACTTTTTCATACACATTATTATATATATTTATATTATTTTATCATATATCAAAATACCAACCTAATCGCCATCTCCGTTCCTCCCAGGACCTCCTGCTCTCTAGCTCCCTCATCACCTCCTCCCATATCCGCCTTCAGGACTTCTCCCGAGCCTCACCCATCCTCTGGAATTCCCTACCCCAATCTGTCCGACTGTCTCCAAATTTATCCACTTTTAGGCGATCCCTGAAAACTTTCCTCTTCAGAGAAGCCTATCCTGCCTCCATCTGACAACTGCACTATTTTCTCCATCAGCTCATCCCCCACAGCTATTACCCTTTTGTATAACTTGACCCTCCCTCCTAGATTGTAAGCTCTAACGAGCCGGGCCCTCTGGTTCCTCCTGTATTGAATTGTATTGTACTTGTACTGTCCGCCCTCATGTTGTAAAGCGCTGCGTAAACTGTTGGCGCTATATAAATCCTGTATTATAATAATAATATATTATTATATATTACGTATGCATTTTCATACACATTACTATATATATATATATATATATATATATATATATATTTAATTCTATATTATTGTATATTTTATACACGTTTTAAATACATTGTTATATTACATATTTGTATTATTTTTATATATATTATATATACTTTTTCATACACATTATTATATATATTTATATTATTTTATCATATATTATTATATATTAAGTATGCATTTTCATACACATTGATATATATATATATATTAATTCTATACTATTGTATATTTTATACACGTTTTAAATACATTATTATATTATATATTTGTATTAAAGTTTCTATACATATTTTATATACTTTTTCATACACATTATTATATACATATATTCATATTATTTTATCATATATTATTGTATATTTTATCCGCTTTTTAAATACATTATTATATAAATTTGTATTATTTTTATATATACTTTATATACTTTTTCATACATATTATTATATATATTTATATTATTTTATCATATATTATTATATATCACTTAAGTGTTTTCATACACATTACACTATATATATATATATATATATATATATATAATTTAATTCTATATTAGTGTATATTTTATACACGTTTTAAATACATTATTATATTACATATTTGTATTAAAGTTTTTATACATGTTTTATATACTTTTTCATACACATTATTTTATATATATATATTATTTTATCATATATTGTTATATATATTTTCAGATATTTTATATACTTTTCTATATACATTTGTACATACTTTATTATATATACATTAATCCTCCTCCCCCCGGCTTCCCGTGGGTGTACAAAGATGGCGCCGAGGCGTCTTGTTTGTCTGGCCCATGGCGGTGTCGCGCGCGGCCCCTCCCTCCCCGCGGAGGCGCGCACGTGACGAGCTCGCTCCCGGTCCCCCCCCTGTGCAGCGTGCCCGCGCAGTGAGTCGGTGGCGGAGGGTCGTGTCGTGTGAGGGGACTCGGCGCCATCATGAGCTCGGCCGGCGGAGGAGAATTCGGGAATCCTCTGAGGAAGTTCAAGCTCGTGTTCCTGGGAGAGCAGAGCGGTGAGCGGCCGGGAGGAGAGAGCTGAGCCCGGGGAGAGGAGGAGGCCTGACCGGGCCTAGGGGGAGGGGAGTTGTAGTTCTCCTCCAGACTGCAGAATACAGGGAGGGGACATGCTGGGAGTTGTAGTTCTCTCCTAGGTGTAGAATACGGGGAGGGGACATGCTGGGAGTTGTAGTTCTCCCCTAGGTGTAGAATACAGGGAGGGGACATGCTGGGAGTTGTAGTTCTCTCCTAGGTGTAGAATACAGGGAGGGGACATGCTGGGAGTTGTAGTTCTCTCCTAGGTGTAGAATACAGGGAGGGGACATGCTGGGAGTTGTAGTTCTCCCCTAGGTGTAGAATACAGGGAGGGGACATGCTGGGAGTTGTAGTTCTCTCCTAGGTGTAGAATACAGGGAGGGGACATGCTGGGAGTTGTAGTTCTCTCCTAGGTGTAGAATACGGGGAGGGGACATGCTGGGAGTTGTAGTTCTCTCCTAGGTGTAGAATACAGGGAGGGGACATGCTGGGAGTTGTAGTTCTCTCCTAGGTGTAGAATACAGGGAGGGGACATGCTGGGAGTTGTAGTTCTCCCCTAGGTGTAGGAATACAGGGAGGGGACATGCTGGGAGTTGTAGTTCTCTCCTAGGTGTAGAATACAGGGAGGGGACATGCTGGGAGTTGTAGTTCTCTCCTAGGTGTAGAATACGGGGAGGGGACATGCTGGGAGTTGTAGTTCTCTCCTAGGTGTAGAATACGGGGAGGGGACATGCTGGGAGTTGTAGTTCTCTCCTAGGTGTAGAATACGGGGAGGGGACATGCTGGGAGTTGTAGTTCTCCCCTAGGTGTAGAATACAGGGAGGGGACATGCTGGGAGTTGTAGTTCTCCCCTAGGTGTAGAATACAGGGAGGGGACATGCTGGGAGTTGTAGTTCTCTCCTAGGTGTAGAATACAGGGAGGGGACATGCTGGGAGTTGTAGTTCTCTCCTAGGTGTAGAATACAGGGAGGGGACATGCTGGGAGTTGTAGTTCTCTCCTAGGTGTAGAATACAGGGAGGGGACATGCTGGGAGTTGTAGTTCTCTCCTAGGTGTAGAATACGGGGAGGGGACATGCTGGGAGTTGTAGTTCTCTCCTAGGTGTAGAATACGGGGAGAGGACATGCTGGGAGTTGTAGTTCTCTCCTAGGTGTAGAATACGGGGAGGGGACATGCTGGGAGTTGTAGTTCTCTCCTAGGTGTAGAATACGGGGAGAGGACATGCTGGGAGTTGTAGTTCTCTCCTAGGTGTAGAATACGGGGAGGGGACATGCTGGGAGTTGTAGTTCTCCCCTAGGTGTAGAATACAGGGGGGGACATGCTGGGAGTTGTAGTTCTCCCCTAGGTGTAGAATACAGGGGGGGACATGCTGGGAGTTGTAGTTCTCTCCTAGGTGTAGAATACGGGGAGGGGACATGCTGGGAGTTGTAGTTCTCTCCTAGGTGTAGAATACAGGGGGGGACATGCTGGGAGTTTTAGTTCTCTCCTAGGTGTAGAATACGGGGAGGGGACATGCTGGGAGTTGTAGTTCTCTCCTAGGTGTAGAATACAGGGAGGGGACATGCTGGGAGTTGTAGTTCTCTCCTAGGTGTAGAATACAGGGGGGGACATGCTGGGAGTTGTAGTTCTCTCCTAGGTGTAGAATACGGGGAGGGGACATGCTGGGAGTTGTAGTTCTCTCCTAGGTGTAGAATACAGGGGGGGACATGCTGGGAGTTGTAGTTCTCTCCTAGGTGTAGAATACGGGGAGGGGACATGCTGGGAGTTGTAGTTCTCTCCTAGGTGTAGAATACAGGGGGGGACATGCTGGGAGTTGTAGTTCTCCTCCAGACTGCAGAATACAGGGAGAGGACATGCTGGGAGTTGTAGTTCTCTCCTAGGTGTAGAATACGGGGAGGGGACATGCTGGGAGTTGTAGTTCTCCCCAGACTGCAGAATATTGGAGGGGACATGCTGGGAGTTGTAGTTCTCTCCCAGACTGCAGAATATTGGAGGGGACATGCTGGGAGTTGTAGTTCTCTCCTAGGTGTAGAATACAGGGAGGGGACATGCTGGGAGTTGTAGTTCTCTCCTAGGTGTAGAATACAGGGGGGGACATGCTGGGAGTTGTAGTTCTCTCCTAGGTATAGAATACAGGGGGGACATGCTGGGAGTTGTAGTTCTCTCCTAGGTGTAGAATACGGGGAGGGGACATGCTGGGAGTTGTAGTTCTCTCCTAGGTGTAGAATACAGGGAGGGGACATGCTGGGAGTTGTAGTTCTCTCCTAGGTGTAGAATACAGGGGGGGACATGCTGGGAGTTGTAGTTCTCCCCTAGGTGTAGAATACAGGGGGGGACATGCTGGGAGTTGTAGTTCTCTCCTAGGTGTAGAATACGGGGAGGGGACATGCTGGGAGTTGTAGTTCTCTCCTAGGTGTAGAATACAGGGGGGGACATGCTGGGAGTTGTAGTTCTCTTCTCTCCTAGGTGTAGAATACGGGGAGGGGACATGCTGGGAGTTGTAGTTCTCTCCTAGGTGTAGAATACGGGGAGGGGACATGCTGGGAGTTGTAGTTCTCCCCCAGACTGCAGAATATTGGAGGGGACATGCTGGGAGTTGTAGTTCTCTCCTAGGTGTAGAATACCGGGAGGGGACATGCTGGGAGTTGTAGTTCTCTCCTAGGTGTAGAATACGGGGAGGGGACATGCTGGGAGTTGTAGTTCTCCCCCAGACTGCAGAATATTGGAGGGGACATGCTGGGAGTTGTAGTTCTCTCCCAGACTGCAGAATATTGGAGGGGACATGCTGGGAGTTGTAGTTCTCTCCTAGGTGTAGAATACGGGGAGGGGACATGCTGGGAGTTGTAGTTCTCTCCTAGGTGTAGAATACGGGGAGGGGACATGCTGGGAGTTGTAGTTCTCTCCTAGGTGTAGAATACGGGGAGAGGACATGCTGGGAGTTGTAGTTCTCTCCTAGGTGTAGAATACAGGGAGGGGACATGCTGGGAGTTGTAGTTCTCTCCTAGGTGTAGAATACGGGGAGGGGACATGCTGGGAGTTGTAGTTCTCTCCTAGGTGTAGAATACGGGGAGAGGACATGCTGGGAGTTGTAGTTCTCTCCTAGGTGTAGAATACGGGGAGGGGACATGCTGGGAGTTGTAGTTCTCTCCTAGGTGTAGAATACGGGGAGAGGACATGCTGGGAGTTGTAGTTCTCTCCTAGGTGTAGAATACGGGGAGGGGACATGCTGGGAGTTGTAGTTCTCCCCTAGGTGTAGAATACAGGGGGGGACATGCTGGGAGTTGTAGTTCTCCCCTAGGTGTAGAATACAGGGGGGGACATGCTGGGAGTTGTAGTTCTCTCCTAGGTGTAGAATACGGGGAGGGGACATGCTGGGAGTTGTAGTTCTCTCCTAGGTGTAGAATACAGGGGGGGACATGCTGGGAGTTTTAGTTCTCTCCTAGGTGTAGAATACGGGGAGGGGACATGCTGGGAGTTGTAGTTCTCTCCTAGGTGTAGAATACAGGGAGGGGACATGCTGGGAGTTGTAGTTCTCTCCTAGGTGTAGAATACAGGGGGGGACATGCTGGGAGTTGTAGTTCTCTCCTAGGTGTAGAATACGGGGAGGGGACATGCTGGGAGTTGTAGTTCTCTCCTAGGTGTAGAATACAGGGGGGGACATGCTGGGAGTTGTAGTTCTCTCCTAGGTGTAGAATACGGGGAGGGGACATGCTGGGAGTTGTAGTTCTCTCCTAGGTGTAGAATACAGGGGGGGACATGCTGGGAGTTGTAGTTCTCCTTCAGACTGCAGAATACAGGGAGAGGACATGCTGGGAGTTGTAGTTCTCTCCTAGGTGTAGAATACGGGGAGGGGACATGCTGGGAGTTGTAGTTCTCCCCCAGACTGCAGAATATTGGAGGGGACATGCTGGGAGTTGTAGTTCTCTCCCAGACTGCAGAATATTGGAGGGGACATGCTGGGAGTTGTAGTTCTCTCCTAGGTGTAGAATACAGGGAGGGGACATGCTGGGAGTTGTAGTTCTCTCCTAGGTGTAGAATACAGGGGGGGACATGCTGGGAGTTGTAGTTCTCTCCTAGGTATAGAATACAGGGGGGACATGCTGGGAGTTGTAGTTCTCTCCTAGGTGTAGAATACGGGGAGGGGACATGCTGGGAGTTGTAGTTCTCTCCTAGGTGTAGAATACAGGGAGGGGACATGCTGGGAGTTGTAGTTCTCTCCTAGGTGTAGAATACAGGGGGGGACATGCTGGGAGTTGTAGTTCTCTCCTAGGTGTAGAATACGGGGAGGGGACATGCTGGGAGTTGTAGTTCTCTCCTAGGTGTAGAATACAGGGGGGGACATGCTGGGAGTTGTAGTTCTCTTCTCTCCTAGGTGTAGAATACGGGGAGGGGACATGATGGGAGTTGTAGTTCTCTCCTAGGTGTAGAATACGGGGAGGGGACATGCTGGGAGTTGTAGTTCTCCCCCAGACTGCAGAATATTGGAGGGGACATGCTGGGAGTTGTAGTTCTCTCCTAGGTGTAGAATACCGGGAGGGGACATGCTGGGAGTTGTAGTTCTCTCCTAGGTGTAGAATTCGGGGAGGGGACATGCTGGGAGTTGTAGTTCTCCCCCAGACTGCAGAATATTGGAGGGGACATGCTGGGAGTTGTAGTTCTCTCCCAGACTGCAGAATATTGGAGGGGACATGCTGGGAGTTGTAGTTCTCTCCTAGGTGTAGAATACGGGGAGGGGACATGCTGGGAGTTGTAGTTCTCTCCTAGGTGTAGAATACGGGGAGGGGACATGCTGGGAGTTGTAGTTCTCTCCTAGGTGTAGAATACGGGGAGAGGACATGCTGGGAGTTGTAGTTCTCTCCTAGGTGTAGAATACGGGGAGGGGACATGCTGGGAGTTGTAGTTCTCTCCTAGGTGTAGAATACAGGGGGGGACATGCTGGGAGTTGTAGTTCTCTCCTAGGTGTAGAATACAGGGGGGGACATGCTGGGAGTTGTAGTTCTCTCCTAGGTGTAGAATACAGAGAGGGGACATGCTGGGAGTTGTAGTTCTCTCCTAGATGTAGAATACAGGGAGAGGACATGCTAGGAGTTGTAGATCCATATCTCCTGCTTTTCTCTCCCCCTACTGACAGAACGGGGATCTGCCTGTGTACTGAATGATCAGCGGGTGCCGGTGGACATCGGGGTCTGCGGGGGCCGTCTGTGTACAATCACAGCGGGAGTCTGAGAGCAGCTGGTTATTTGGCCAAAGATGGAGCACAAATCAGCCGGTTTAGCAGAATCCCGACACGTTTCACCCATTGGCAGCCATTCCTTCCTGCTTCCCCCCTGGGAAGGCTAGGTCGCTGGTGCGCCCCCCCCCCCTGGGAAGGCTAGGTCGCCGGTGCGCCCCCCCCCCCCTGGGAAGGCTAGGTCGCCGGTGCGCCCCCCCCCCCCTGGGAAGGCTAGGTCGCCGGTGCGCCCCCCCCCTGGGAAGGCTAGGTCGCTGGTGCGCCCCCCCCCCCTGGGAAGGCTAGGTCGCCGGTGCGCCCCCCCCCCCTGGGAAGGCTAGGTCGCTGGTGCGCCCCCCCCCCCTGGGAAGGCTAGGTCGCCGGTGCGCCTCCCCCCCCCCTGGGAAGGCTAGGTCGCCGGTGCGCCCCCCCCCTGGGAAGGCTAGGTCGCCGGTGCGCCCCCCCCCTGGGAAGGCTAGGTCGCCGGTGCGCCCCCCCCCTGGGAAGGCTAGGTCGCCGGTGCGCCCCCCCCCCTGGGAAGGCTAGGTCGCCGGTGCGCCCCCCCCCCTGGGAAGGCTAGGTCGCCGGTGCGCCCCCCCCCCTGGGAAGGCTAGGTCGCCGGTGCGCCCCCCCCCCCTGGGAAGGCTAGGTCGCCGGTGCGCCCCCCCCCCTGGGAAGGCTAGGTCGCCGGTGCGCCCCCCCCCTGGGAAGGCTAGGTCGCCGGTGCGCCCCCCCCCCCTGGGAAGGCTAGGTCGCCGGTGCGCCCCCCCCCCTGGGAAGGCTAGGTCGCCGGTGCGCCCCCCCCCTGGGAAGGCTAGGTCGCCGGTGCGCCCCCCCCCCTGGGAAGGCTAGGTCGCCGGTGCGCCCCCCCCCCTGGGAAGGCTAGGTCGCCGGTGCGCCCCCCCCCCTGGGAAGGCTAGGTCGCCGGTGCGCCCCCCCCCCTGGGAAGGCTAGGTCGCCGGTGCGCCCCCCCCCCTGGGAAGGCTAGGTCGCCGGTGCGCCCCCCCCCCCTGGGAAGGCTAGGTCGCCGGTGCGCCCCCCCCCCCTGGGAAGGCTAGGTCGCCGGTGCGCCCCCCCCCCCTGGGAAGGCTAGGTCGCCGGTGCGCCCCCCCCCCCTGGGAAGGCTAGGTCGCCGGTGCGCCCCCCCCCCTGGGAAGGCTAGGTCGCCGGTGCGCCCCCCCCCCCTGGGAAGGCTAGGTCGCCGGTGCGCCCCCCCCCCCTGGGAAGGCTAGGTCGCCGGTGCGGCCCCCCTGGGAAGGCTAGGTCGCCGGTGCGCCCCCCCCCCCCCTGGGAAGGCTAGGTCGCCGGTGCGCCCCCCCCCCGGGAAGGCTAGGTCGCCGGTGCGCCCCCCCCCCCTGGGAAGGCTAGGTCGCCGGTGCGCCCCCCCCCCCCCCCGGGAAGGCTAGGTCGCCGGTGCGGCCCCCCTGGGAAGGCTAGGTCGCCGGTGCGGCCCCCCTGGGAAGGCTAGGTCGCCGGTGCGGCCCCCCTGGGAAGGCTAGGTCGCCGGTGCGGCCCCCCCCCCGGGAAGGCTAGGTCGCCGGTGCGGCCCCCCCCCCGGGAAGGCTAGGTCGCCGGTGCGGGGGCCCCCCCCCCCCCGGGAAGGCTAGGTCGCCGGTGCGGCCCCCCCCCGGGAAGGCTAGGTCGCCGGTGCGGCCCCCCCCCCGGGAAGGCTAGGTCGCCGGTGCGGCCCCCCCCCGGGAAGGCTAGGTCGCCGGTGCGGCCCCCCCGGGAAGGCTAGGTCGCCGGTGCGGCCCCCCCCCGGGAAGGCTAGGTCGCCGGTGCGGCCCCCCCCCCGGGAAGGCTAGGTCGCCGGTGCGGCCCCCCCCCGGGAAGGCTAGGTCGCCGGTGCGGCCCCCCTGGGAAGGCTAGGTCGCCGGTGCGGCCCCCCTGGGAGGGCTTAGGTCGCAGGTGCGGCCGGCCCCCCTGGGAAGGCTAGGTCGCCGGTGCGGCCCCCCCCCCCGGGAAGGCTAGGTCGCCGTGCGGCCCCCCTGGGAAGGCTAGGTCGCCGGTGCGGCCCCCTGGGAGGGCTAGGTCGCAGGTGCGGCCCCCCTGGGAAGGCTAGGTCGCCGGTGCCTTCCAGGGGAGCACTAGTTGGTATATTTATGTTCTTGTATAGATTTTAACTTCTTCAATAATGGGCACAATCATGTAGCGCTGTACTCCTATGACATTTGTATCATTATTTTGCACACAGAGCTTTCTTTTAGTGTTATCTAATCACAGCTGGAGGGTTTTTATTTTTTTCTAAAAAAAAAACGAAAAAAAGACCCAAAATGTTGAATTAAAAAAAAAAACAAAACGTTTTTCTTAGTTTCTGCCAGAAAATTTTGTAAATATTTTTTTCCCTCCTTCACTAATAGGCACTGATGAGCAGCTCTGACTGGCATCACCAATGGGCACTGATTAGGTAGCACTGCAGTGCATCACTGATTGGTGTCCCTGATGGGCCCATATTGGCATCACTTATGGGCACTGATGAGGCAGCACTTATGGGCACTGCAGCACTGATTTGGTGCCACTGATGGGCACGGACTGGCGTCACTGCTGAGCACTGAAATGCAGCTCTGACTGGCATCACTAATGGACACTGATGAGGTTGCAATGATAGGCATCACTTATGGGCACTGCAGCACTGGTTGGTGGCACTGATTGGTGTCACTGCTGAGCACTGCAATGCAGCACTGATTGGCATCACTGGGCACTGATTGGCATCACTGATGGACACTGGTGTCACTGGGCACTGATTGGCATCACTGGTGTCACTGGGCACTGATTGGCATCGCTGATGGACACTGGTGTCACTGGGCACTAATTGGCATCACTGATGGACATTGGTGGCACTGATTGGCATCACTGATGGACACTGGTGTCGCTGGGCACTGATGGCATCATGATGGACCACTGGTGTCCCTGGGCACTGATTGGCATCACTGATGGACACTGGTGTCCTGGGCACTGATTGGCATCACTGATGGTCACTGGGCACTGGCATCACTGAATGACACTGGTGTCACTGGGCACTGATTGGCATCACTGAATGACACTGGTGTCACTGGGCACTGATTGGCATCACTGAATGACACTGGTGTCACTGGGCACTGATTGGCATCACTGATGGACACTGGTGTCACTGGGCACTGATTGGCATCTCTCCTGGGCACTGATTCCCTGTAGAGGTCTCCCCTGTGAGGAGATGCTGCTGATCGGCTCTCCTCTCTCTCTGTCCGTGTGAGGTGAGGAGAGCCGATAAAAGTCACTTCCGTGTTTACATGGGACCGCCTGTGATTGGATACAGCTGATCACATGGGTAAAGATCTGTCTCATCGTCTCTTTACAGAGATCGGGGTCACCGCGCTGAGCGCCAACACCGGGGTGACGTTCTATGACATGGTCCCAGAGAGGGGGTCGCCCCCGCTGTTATTGTACTACACGGCGGGCGGAAGGAGGTTTATTGATCGATTACTGGATTATTAAAAGGGGGATCCGATTTAAGGAGTTTATTGATGAATTGATACTTTGTGTTTGATGTGAAGATTTCTCTCTCTCTCTGTACAGTTGGGAAGACGTCTCTGATCACCCGCTTCATGTATGACAGCTTTGATAACACCTATCAGGTGAGCGGCTACAACTCGACCTTCCATCACCCTAATGCTCCTTTATTGTTTAAAGAGATTATTGGATGGGGGAGGATTAGAGATGTTCTTATCTGATACTTTAATCAGCTGTGGGGTGTTCGGCTTTATTCATTTGCTCCAATCCTTTCCACTTTATATAACCTGAGATCTTCCTGTACTTCTTCTTATCCACTAATGTCTTGTATGTGCCATGTCCATGTTTTATAGGCGACCATCGGCATCGATTTCCTTTCCAAGACCATGTACCTGGAGGATCGCACGGTGAGGCCATACCGATTGTGTGAAATCTTAGAATGTCCGCATTTTATATATAAAGGACCCCTTATTGTTGTGAAAAGGGGATTGTTCTGGTGTTCCCCAAAGACAGGAGCTCACATCCAGATTTCTGCTCAGAGCGCTAGATTTATTATCAGCTGCCCTCGGGGGGTCGGTGGGTGCGGCTGCCCTCGGGGGGTCGGTGGGTGCGGCTGCCCTCGGGGGGTCGGTGGGTGCGGCTGCCCTCGGGGGGGTCGGTGGGTGCGGCTGCCCTGGGGGGGGGTCAGTGGCTGCGGCTGCCCTCTGGGGGGTCGGTGGGTGCGGCTGCCCTCGGGGGGGATCGGTGGGTGCGGCTGACCTCGGGGGGGATCGGTGGGTGCGGCTGCCCTCGGGGGGGATCGGTGGGTGCGGCTGCCCTCGGGGGGGATCGGTGGGTGCGGCTGCCCTCGGGGGGGATCGGTGGGTGCGGGCCCTCGGGGGGATCGGTGGGTGCGGCTGCCCTCGGGGGGGATTGGTGGGTGCGGCTACCCTCTGGGGGGGGGGGGGGTCGGTGGGTGCGGCTACCCTCTGGGGCGGGGCGGTGGGTGCGGCTACCCTCTGGGGGGGGGTCGGTGGGTGCGGCTACCCTCTGGGGGGTCGGTGGGTGCGGCTACCCTCTGGGGGGGTCGGTGGGTGCGGCTACCCTCTGGGGGGGGTCGGTGGGTGCGGCTACCCTCTGGGGGGGGGGGGTCGGTGGTGCGGCTACCCTCTGGGGGGGGGGGTCGGTGGGTGCGGCTACCCTCTGGGGGGGGGGGTCGGTGGGTGCGGCTACCCTCTGGGGGGGGGGGGTCGGTGGGTGCGGCTACCCTCTGGGGGGGGGCGTCGGTGGGTGCGGCTACCCTCTGGGGGGGGGGGTGCGGTGGTGCGGCTGCCCTCGGGGGGTCGGTGGGTGCGGCTGCCCTCGGGGGGGGGGGGGGGGGTGGTCGGTGGGTGCGGCTGCCCTCTGGGGGGTCGGTGGGTGCGGCTGCCCTCGGGGGGGATCGGTGGGTGCGGCTGACCCTCGGGGGGGGATCGGTGGGTGCGGCTACCCTCGGGGGGGATCGGTGGGTGCGGCTGCCCTCGGGGGGGATCGGTGGGTGCGGCTACCCTCTGGGGGGGGGGGTCGGTGGGTGCGGCTACCCTCTGGGGGGGTCGGTGGGTGCGGCTACCCTCTGAGGGGGGGTCGGTGGGGTGCGGCTACCCTCTGGGGGGGGGTCGGTGGGTGCGGCTACCCTCTGGGGGGGGGTCGGTGGGTGCGGCTACCCTCTGTGGGGGGTCGGTGGGTGCGGCTACCCTCTGGGGGGGCGTCGGTGGGTGCGGCTACCCTCTGGGGGGGGGTCGGTGGGTGCGGCTACCCTCTGGGGGGGGGGGTCGGTGGGTGCGGCTACCCTCTGGGGGGGGGGGTCGGTGGGTGCGGCTACCCTCTGGGGGGGGGGGGTCGGTGGGTGCGGCTACCCTCTGGGGGGGGGGTTGGTGGGTGCGGCTACCTTCGGGGGGGGGGGTCGGTGGGTGCGGCTGCCCTCTGGGGGGGGGGTCGGTGGGTGCCGCTACCCTCGGGGGGGATCGGTGGGTGCGGCTGCCCTTGGGGGGGGGGGGGTCGGTGGGTGCGGCTGCCCTGGGGGGGGGTCAGTGGGTGCAACTGCCCTCGGGGTTCAGTCAGTGCGGCACACCACAATACATACACCTTGCCGGTTGGCGCGCTGCGCTTTCCGAAAGGGTCGTTCACATTTTTGTTCATCCGTTGTGGTGCGTTGGCAGAGCGTTTACTATGAATAAGCCGCCTTAGTGTGAGACACCTTATCATGTGCCATTAACACAACGCTGAAGTGTGGTTGGACCCTAAATCTAATGGACTAGCGGGGATTCACTCGGGAGGCGTGGATTCACTCGGGAGGCGTGGATTCACTCGGGAGGCGGGGTCACGGGGGTCCCAGTGAATGTTGATGCCGTGCTCTTTGTGTCTCTCTCCAGCTCATCTCTTTGTGTTTTTTCTCTTTGTGTTCACCTTCCCCTCTCTTCCCTCCTCACACAATTTGCACCTTTTTCTCTCCTGTTCTCCTCGGTCTGGTACCAGCAGGTGCGGCTGCAGCTCTGGGACACCGCCGGACAGGAGCGCTTTCGCAGTCTGATCCCCAGCTACATCCGGGATTCCACCATAGCCGTGGTGGTGTATGACATCACAAGTGAGTTCCCTTCTCGTGATCCCTCTCATCTTCCATCGCTGGGCCCTGTGGTTGGAACCAGCTGAACTTCCTGAGGGCAGTTGAAGGGTGGTAAAACCCCTGTGGCTGAGCTGCGTTTTTACCCCCCCAAACTGCCAACTGCTCCCCTTTAGCAGAAGAGGCTGTACACATGCCATAAGGCTTTGCTTCATGGCTGCAGCAGGATTTGTACCCCCTAATGCTTTCAGCGATCATAATGCCTGGCAGCTGTGACTTATTCCAGTGAATAGGGCCACTCCATGTGCAATGCATGTGCTTTGTGGGGGATTGAGCCCTCATTCACAACCCGGTACCCCCTCCCATATCGGGTAAGATCACCACAATCGTACGTCAATCTACGCAATTTCCAGGCCCCTCCTCCTCACACACAGGTCCCAGAAGACAGCGGGGACGTTTCAGAAAGCGGGACTCGTGCATGCGCAGTAGAAGGCGGGGCTGTGAGGCCGTAAGGCTTCACTTCCTTTTTCCCTTTTAGTAAGGATGGTGGATCGGCTTGGGGTGCCGACATCGCGGGATTCCAGGATGGGGAAGTGTCCTTGTATTAAAAGTTACAAGCTAACAGTATTTGTAGCTGCTGACTTTTTTAATCCCCCCCCCCCCCCCCTAGAAATAAATGGCCTGGTCATGAAGGGGGTAAAACCTTTTTTTAAGGGGTCATGTGGTTAAAAAAATGCCTGGTTGGGCTTTCTGAGCATGCAAGCAAACGCCATCCTCCGACAGATCGCTACAAGACCGCCCCCGGTGTTATTTTGTGCGCATGCGCAAAAACTCTGCGGCACAATTGCGGCTTATTAACACGCGGCCCCTGGGGAATCGGTGTGACCGAGCCGTCCCAGGAGGGGCTCAGCTTAGGCCAGAAACCAGGAAGTGTCTTATAGCACAAAAATAGAATAAAAAACATTTTTACGTTTGTTTAAGAGGAAGAGATAAAAAAGAAACATTGTTACAGTGAGTTTAATAGAAGTAAAGTGTCCCCCTGGAATAGAGACATTTACAAGGAAGAAGGTGAGGCTGTGACCCCGGGCTGCGTTCATCATCCTCATCCCTCATCATACTCGTCATCCCTCATCCTCATCATCCTCATCCTCCTCATAATCATCATCCCTCGGAGGAAAACGATCGGTCAGCATACATTTTATGAAAACGAATTTCTGATATTTGACTTCTTCTGCCCAGATCTGAATTCCTTCCAGCAAACCTCCAAGTGGATCGATGACGTGCGGACAGAGAGGGGAAGTGATGTCATCATCATGCTTGTGGGAAATAAGACGGATCTGGCAGATAAGAGGTAATGAACACCACTGTGACCGGAAGGAAATCTTCCCTAAAAGGGAAAGCTTCAGTCTGTAACCCGTGGCAACCACTCAGCGGTCTCCTCATCTTTCTGGTGAAATGTTTCCTACACTTTTTGTACATGATCTCTCTCTTTGATTTTCGCCTCCTTTAAAGCGGAGGTCCACCCTAAAAAAAAAAAAAAAAAAAAATAACATAAAAAGGCTCCTAAAAATGTGGAAAAAAAAAATTGAAGAAAAAAAAATGTTTTTACTTACCAGAAATGACTGTTGCTAGGCAGATCGTCCTAATCTGCCACTTCCTATGGCTGTTGCTAGGTAAATCGTCCTAATCTGCCACTTCCTATTCCTATTAGTCTTCACTCTTCTCCTCCTCACGTTGTCTTCTGGGGAATGGGGCGCGCTGTCTTCTGGGACCTTCTGTGCGTGTGTCCCAGAACACAGCCGGCCATTCACAAAGCGCTGCGCGACTCGCTCATGCGCAGTACAAAAACGGCAGTGAGAGCGCAAGGCTCCACTGCCTGTTTCCCTTAGGTTGAATGGCAGCGTCCGACGGACGTATCGGCCTCAGGGCGGCCGACATCACGGGCACCCTGCACAGGTAAGTGTGCTTATTAAAAGTCAGCAGCTACAGTGTTTGTACAACATATATTATAGACATTGGTAACGGTACAACCATTCCAACAGATTCATAACGTGTTAATACATCATATTTAAAAAAAATAAATAAATAAAATCTCTATTTTTATATAAATTGATTGCTTGTGGCCCGACGCGTTTCATAGACATGATCCGCTTCCCATGTAAACCAGGATTAAGTGTATTTTTTGAAAACAAGCATTTGTGTGTTTTTTTTACTTTTTTTTTTATTTATTTTTTATTCATCCAATAAGATATAATTTTGCAGTCACAGTAATCTCAGAGCTCCTAGTCTACATGCGTTGTGTTTATTGCCATTATTTCAGTTTTTGTTGATTTTTTTTTTTTTTTTCTTATTTTCTTTACAAGCTGTTATATTTTTATTTTCTTCCATGTTTATTTTTTTGGTTTGTTGTACTTTTCTCATTTTTTTTTTTTTTTTTTTTCATTTCCGTTTCATTTTGGTTTTGTTCCATTGCTATAGACAGGTTTCTGTGCAGAGGGCGAGAGGCAACACGGGGGACTGAATGAATGTCTTGTATAAAGCAGGATGTGTTGTCACACAGGTACGTTTCTTGCTGGTGACCAGCAAAGCGTAGTCTGCGCTCCCCGCCACACCCCCCTATCTCTCTCCGGGGCGGCGTCAGCGCTTTACAAAGAAGGAAACTTTTTACTGTGATTTAACGACCTGGAGAAGCCGCCGCTCACAAGCTTAACGGTCTGCGGGGCACAGGTGCCAGCCTATTGGAGCTCACCCCCCCCCCCCCCCCCACTGGAGGCCAGCTGGGCTCCGATGACATCAGAGTTGGTAAAAACTTTATTGTTCTGGACAAAAACACAGAGGGGGGGTTGGTTTACTCCAACCTGGGAGAGTGCAAAATCGGGTGCAGCTGTGCGCCCAATCTGCTTCTAACTTCAGCTTGTTCAGTTAAAGGATAAGTTCACCTTTTTGACAAAAAAATAATAAATGTACATTTTTTTTTTGTTTGTTTGTTTTGGGAGCCTGCAAAGCAAGGATATGCAATTAGCCGACCTCCAGCTGTTGCAAAACTACAAGTCCCATCATGCCTTTGCCTGTGGGAGTCATGCTTGTAACTGTCAGCTTTGCAATGCCTCATGGGACTTGTAGTTTTGCAACAGCTGGAGGACCGCCTGTTTGAGACCCCTGCTGTAAAGCAGGGATATGCAATTAGTGGACCTCCAGCTGTTGCGAAACTACAAGTCCCATCATGCCTCTGCCTCTGGGTGTCATGCTTGTGGCTGTCAGTCTTGCTATGCCTCATGGGAATTGTAATTCTGCAACAGCTGGAGGTCCACTAATTATCCCTGCTGTAAAGCATTGCTCCGGTGATCAGCGGGTCACTGATGCCATGCAGGTCTCCTGCAGATCTGTCAGTGTATCGGCGTGCTCGTGCCGCGTACATTCATACCTCGTACGGGGAAGCCGATACATCCTGACAGGAAGACTCGATCAATTTCCACAGCACCGTGATTGTTCATTGACAGCCACAAAGGCCAGACCTCATCGTTTACCATTCACTGAGGACTATGGCTGAGTGACACGGCTGGGTGGGCGAAACCAAGCACTGCCACGCCCTTTTTAAAAAAAAAATGTATTTGTGGCAGCGCATACGGGGAGAAGATCCCCGGTCTGCTGTCACAATGGGGATCGGGTGGGGGCTGGTGCATTCATACTATGTTACACCCTGAATATGGGTGTAACGTAACATCTTATGAAAGGAGAACTTATTCTTTTAAAGAGGTTGTAAAGGCAGAAGGTGCAATCTATGCATTAGGATAAAAAACCTTCTGTGAGCAGCAGCCCCCCCCTAATGCTTACCGGAGCCCCCCCTCTCGATCCAGCGGTGTGCACAAGAGCCTCCGCTGTCCGGGACTCTCCTTCCTCCTTGGCTGAGACAGCAGTGCCCACCATTGGCTGCCACTCCTGTCAATCAAAGTCAGTGAGGTCAAGGATGTCTGAATGGACACAGAGCAGTGGCTCGGCCCCCCCCCTCCCCCCATAGCAACCTGCTTGCTTTGGGGGAACTTGGTAGGTGGGAGTGGCCAGAAGTGCCGTCAGGGGGGAGGGGGGCTAAGAAGAGGAGGATCTGGGCTGCTCTGTGCAAAACCATTACAGGTAAGTATATCTTTTTCCTTTTTTAAATTTATTTATTAAACTTTGACAATAAAACCTGGAAGCTGATTGGCTCCCATGCAGAGCTGCACCAGATTTTGCACTCTTCAGTTTTAGTAAATCAACCCCCAGAATATCTACTCAGACCGACCCTCTTTGTGTCGGGGGGGGGGGGGGGGGGTCACCTGGAAAGGGTTTAAAGATGAGGGGAAGGGGGGGAAATGCTATTTATGTAGCACACAATTAATGCATACTGATTATAATTCATGCTAATGTTAAAAATACATGTACTTCAAAATCCACATGTGAAAATAAAAAAAATATACATACATAGTGTGTATATATGTATATGTGTGTGTAAAAATTTTTTTTATATATAATATAAAAAAGGAGCAATATTGGAATTCTTTAGAGCACCAGAACAGCAGGTTATTGTGCCTTTTTTAAACATATATTTACATTTATACATACAATGTATCCCATTTGCACTGTGTGCTTTTTTTTTTTCTTTTTTTTTTTTTTTTTATTTCATGACAATATGCAGAATGTTTTTTAAGAGATGTAATATTTGATTTTTTTTTATACAATTTTCTTTATATTTTTATGCTATTTTGGTGCCCTAAAAAAATCCCAATATTGCTTCTCCTTTTTGTTTGATAGATTCTAGGGATGTGGCTCCTATTAGTGCCGGTTCACACAGGGGCGACTTGTCAGGCGACCTAGCCGCCTGACAAGTCGCCTCCCGTTCTGTACAATGGAACCGTTCTACCCTGTTTCCCCGAAAATAAGACCTAGCGTGATTGTTGGTGATGGCTGCAATATAAGCCCTACCCCCCAAATAAGCCCTAGTTAAAGTCCTTGGTCTTATTTTCGGGGTAGGGCTTATTTTCGGGAAACAGGGTAGGGCTTATTTGGGGGGTAGGGCTTATATTGCAGCCATCACCGACAATCACGCTAGGTCTTATTTTCGGGGAAACAGGGTAATAGGAGCGACGCAAGTCGCTCCAACTTAGAAAAAGGTTCCTGTACTACCTTTGGGGGCGACTTGCATAGACTTCTATACAGAAGTCGTGTGCAGGTCGCCTCGGTGAGGCGACCTGCAAGTTGTGCCGCCCCTGTGTGAACCGGGGCTTACTCTTACATTTTACATTTATACATACAATGTATCCAATGTAAGAGTTATAAGAGCCACATCTCTAGAATCTATCAAACAAAAAGGAGAAGCAATATTGGGATTTTTTTAGGGCACCAAAATAGCATAAAAATATAAAAAAAATTGTATAAAAAAAAAAATCAAATATTATATCTCTTAAAAAACCTTCTGCATATTGTCATGGAAAAAAAAGTGCAAATGGGATACATTGTATGTATAAATGTAAATATATCTTTTTAAGCCCAATAACCTGCTAAAAGAGACCACCGTGTTGCATTATGTCTGGAACAATAAAGTTTTATCAGTGCTGATGTCATTGGGGTGCAGCCTGTCTCTGTACTTCTGGCACTTGGTGTGACTGAACTGCGGATCGGGTAATAAAGTTGGTGAGACGCGGCTTGTAATAACCTCCTCCTTGTCTGATATTGGAAGCTGTAAGATTACCCTATTTTTTTCTGCAGTGTAAACTTGTTGTAAATCCTGATTGTTGTTAAGATTTGTCAAGGCAAAAGCAAAAAAAAAAAAAAACCCCCAAATCCTATATTCAGCACATCACTGCAGTACATGCACAGATCCCTCTAACATGCTGCAAATCCAGAAACGTAAAATTTCCTGTACTGAGCTAACCAAAATCCCAGAGCAGTCTCTGCTGTACCAAAATCCCAAGTAGTCCCAACAGAGCAGTCTCTGCTGTACCAAAATCCCATGTAATGTCAGCCCTGCACTACAAACCCCCCCCCCCCTCCTACACTACAGAACACCAGCACCCTTCCTACACTACAGAACACCAGCACCCTTCCTACACTACAGAACACCAGCACCCTTCCTACACTACAGAACACCCCCCCCCCCCCCCCCGCCTACACTACAGAACACCACTCCTCCCCCTCAGTGAATGTGGAAACCCTCTTAGAGTGGGAGTATATATATCGGCACAGGCTGATATTACAAAAGTAAAGGTATGAAAACTTTATTTGTTCAAAAATTGATTAAAAACAAGTGCAATTTAATGAACAGCGTCTGATGCATTCACAAATAGAACATCTCACAATGTTATGATGCAAATAGGGAACCCAAAATAGCCAGTAAGTAGACACCTGACACCCCGTGGGCAGCGTGGAGCGAGGAGCTCGCTGGATTCCTGGCAGATGGACGGATATTTTAATGTACTTGCAGCATTTTTTAAAGAGACAAAACATGGGGAGTTGTGCATTACAGAGATGTGAATTCTTTTTTTTTTTTGCCCTGACATAGACTTTATTAAGGAGATCTGACCCCGGAGTACACGCCTGTCTTTGCTTTACATGTATGGCTGTGCAAATAGGAAGTGGGAGGGGCCTCCAGAGCTGAATGTAACATCTATGATTCTATCTGTGTTCTCCGTATTATAAACAGACAAATCACCACCGAGGAGGGAGAGCAGAGAGCCAAGGAGCTCAGCGTGATGTTCATTGAAACTAGTGCCAAGACCGGGTACAATGTCAAGCAGGTAAGTGTCCCCCCCCCACACTTTACCCAGCCCATGTGATTACTGTACTTATTGTGCAGTGCAGGTATAGACACACTCCGCTCAGATTCTTCTCACCTTTTATATTAACCTCTTCATACCTGCAGTACACATATAGGTGACACCTCAGTGGGTGGACCTTAAAGCAGAGTTCCGCCCCCCCTTCAAAAATTAAGAGCCAGCAGCTACACATACTGTACACATATTGTAGCTGCTGACTTTTATACTTAGGACACTTACCTGTCCTGGATCAAATATTAGCAAGGACAAAATTGGAGTTTGAAGGCACACACAATCAATAAGAATTGATATTACAAAAATATATAATTTTTTATTAAACAAACATAATTTAGAAAAAGAGAAACAATTTAATAATATAAAAAAAAAAACACCATAAAGCCCTAGTGGTTACGATAAAAAAAGAATGGTTGCCTCTACATGTTCAGAAGAAGCCAACATTGTGGTGAAACATGTAGAGGCAACCATTCTTTTGTATCGTGCTCTTCTTTTTTTTTTTTTTTTTTTATATATATATATATATATATATATGTTTCTCTTTTTCTAAATGATGTTTAATAAAAATTATATACTTTAGAAAAATCAATTTATTATATAAAAAAAGAACACAATAAAGCCCTAGTGGTCACGATACAAAAGAATGATTGCCTCTACATGTTCAGAAGAAGCCACAATTGTGGTGAAATATGTGGCGGCAACCATTTTGTATCGTGACCACTAGGGCTTTATTGTGCTCCCTTTTTTTTAATATATTAAATTGTTTCCTTTTTCTAAAGTACTGTATATAATTTTTATTAAACATAATTTAGAGAAAGAGAAACTATATATATATATATATATATATATATATATATATATATATATATATATATATATATATATATATATATATATATAAAAGCACGATCCAAAAGAATGGTTGCCTCTACATGTTTCACCACAATGGTGGCTTCTTCTGAACATGTAGAGGCAACCATTCTTTTTTTTTTTATCGTAACCACTAGGGCTTTATGGTGTTTTTTTTTTTTTTATATATTAAATTGTTTCTCTTTTTCTAAATTATGTTTGTTTAATAAAAAATTATATATTTTGTAATATCAATTCTCATTGATAGTGTGCCCCTTCAAACTCCAATTTTTGTCCTTGCTGATATTTGAACCAATTTTTAAAGGAGGGTGGTGTATATAGTGAAATCTCCAACCTCAAATACTACATTTTATCCCTTACTTGTCCTGAAAACCAGCGATGTCGGCACCGCAGCTGATGTTTTTCCATCAGCTGTCGGTTGCTGCTGCTGCCATTGCCGGTAAGGGAACCCAGCAGTGAAGCATTGCGGCTTCATGGCCTGTGTCCGTACTGGGCATGCGCGAAGTGCGCTCTCACTGGTCTGGTGGCGGGGGGGGAGGAGGAGGGAGCCGGACTTCTGACGTACTTCGCCACGGGGAGGTCCGGTGGAAGTGGGGACAGGGTACCTGTCAAAAACAGGTAAACTCCACCCCCTCCCCCGACAGATGAGCAAAAATTCCACTTTTTGGGTGGAACTCCACTTAACGCTGACAGGCCGTATATATGGGGACCAAAATGTAAACAGTGCTGTGCTGAGACTCGGGGATTTACCTGGACAGCAGGTGTGCAGAGGAGTCTAATTCTGACTGTGAAGTCCAATAAGCACCAGATTGGACTCAATATACTATAATAGAGGTCTCTTCTAGTGTACTGAGTCTTATCTGGTGCCCATAGGACCTCACAGTCATAATTGGACTCTCCTGCTGTAATTGTAAAGTGTTGGTTTGAATTATGAACATGCATCCCCCAGCTCTTCCCTCGGCGAGGGGTGTGGCTGTTACTCAGCTCTGCCAGCACAGAGCACTGCAGGAAGCAGCATTTCCACTAAAAGGCTCATTTCCAACAAAGAATGAAATCACAACACATGGGGGGGAGAATCGGGACTAAAAAGGAATATAATGGTGTGAGAATTTTTTGGGGCTCTCAAGCTTGCAGTGCCGTCTTGCATATAATAACACTGACCCATAGATGTATCAGATCTTTTGATGTGCGTTCTCCTTCTTATGATTCCAGCTGTTCCGCCGTGTGGCTGCCGCTTTACCCGGCATGGACAGCACACCGGAGAAGAGTAAAGAGGACAGTATCCTTTGTTCATGGTGGGAATGCAGACAGGAGGAGGCGGAGACGCGGCTTACAAGCAAACCCCTTTTTGTATTTGTAAGGCCAGAATAATGGGGGTGGTGATCTAATCCCCCTAAATATAATTACCTTCCTTCACTCCCCTGCTACTCTGTTCATTGCCGGGAGCAGAAGGACTCATATAGTGTGGAGCCTACACTTTACACTATATAAAGCAGGGATATGCAATTAGCAGACCTCCAGCTGTTGCAAAACTACAAGTCCCATCATGCCTCTGCCTCTGGGTGTGATGCTTGTGGATGTCAGAGTCTTGCTATACCTCATGGGACTTGTAGTTCTGCAACAGATGGAGGTCCACTATTTGCATATCCCTGTTATAAAGGAAGACCATGCAAGACCAGGGTACAAAGGGCCCTGTTCCTTAAAATCGTAAAGGGAGGGGCAAATGATACAAAGGGTAGTAAATGTGGAGGGATGAGCTGATGGAGAAAGAAAAGGTTCAAATTTTAGGTTAAAGGGGTTGTAAAGGTAAAAGTTTTTTCACGTTAATGCATTCTATGCAAAAAACATCAGACAATACCGCCCCCCGCCCCTCGTGTTACAGTGGATGGTTTGAAAGCAGCGCAGCCATTGGCTCGCGCTGCTGTCAATCACATCCAATGACGCGGGGCTGAGTGACACAGTGAGCGGCTATGGCCGCCGGCTGTATCACGGGAGCGCACCGCCCGCAAGCACTCGCCACCATGCCAGGGAGCTCGCATGAAGGTGTTGAGTCCTTGTGGGGGGGGGGGCCAAGACAGCCGCCGAGGGACCCCAGAAGTCGAGGTTCGGGGCCACCCTGTGCAAAACGAGCGGCACAGCGGAGGTTACTATAACATGTTTGTTATTTAAAAAAAAAATATATATATATTTTTAGTGATCCTTTTAAGTGATACTAAAGCTTAGTTTTTTTGTTTTTTTTTAAATAACAAACATGTCATACTTGCCCACACTGCAGCTCGTTTTTCACAGAGTAGCCCCGATCCTCCTCTTCTGGGGTCCCTCGCGGCTCCCCCCCCCCCCCCCCCCGATGCCCAGGTCATTGGTTTTGATTGACAGCAGCGGGAGCCAATGGCTGCGCTGCTATCAATCTATCCAATCAAAGCCGGAGACTCCGTGGAGAGAAGGACGGCGCGTCCTTGCCGAAGAAGATGAAGGGGATTGGGTAAGTAAAACGGGGGGGGGGGGGCGGTGACTCTGTGACTGGCAGGTGTTTTTTCACCTTAATGCATAGGATGCACTGAGGGTTTACAACCTCTTTAGTGTTCTCTGAAGAGATGAGTTTTTAGGGATTGCCTAGAGGGAGAGGTGGAGGACGAATGAGTGGGAAGGAGGAGGAGTCTGGAGAACATTGAGTGAGGAGGAGGAGTCTGGAGAACATTGAGTGAGGAGGAGGAGTCTGGAGAACATTGAGTGAGGAGGAGGAGTCTGGAGAACATTGAGTGGGAAGGAGGAGGAGTCTGGAGAACATTGAGTGAGGAGGAGGAGTCTGGAGAACATTGAGTGAGGAGGAGGAGTCTGGAGAACATTGAGTGGGAAGGAGGAGTCTGGAGAACATTGAGTGGGAAGGAGGAGTCTGGAGAACATTGAGTGGAAGGAGGAGTCTGGAGAACATTGAGTGGAGGAGGAGTCTGGAGAACATTGAGTGGGAAGGAGGAGTCTGGAGAACATTGAGTGGAAGGAGGAGGAGTCTGGAGAACATTGAGTGAGGAGGAGTTCTGGAGACATTGAGTGAGGAGGAGGAGTCTGGAGAACATTGAGTGGGAAGGAGGAGTCTGGAGAACATTGAGTGGGAAGGAGGAGTCTGGAGAACATTGAGTGGGAAGGAGGAGTCTGGAGAACATTGAGTGGGAAGGAGGAGGAGTCTGGAGAACATTGAGTGAGGAGGAGGAGTCTGGAGAACATTGAGTGAGGAGGAGGAGTCTGGAGAACATTGAGTGAGGAGGAGGAGTCTGGAGAACATTGAGTGGGAAGGAGGAGGAGTCTGGAGAACATTGAGTGAGGAGGAGGAGTCTGGAGAACATTGAGTGAGGAGGAGGAGTCTGGAGAACATTGAGTGGGAAGGAGGAGTCTGGAGAACATTGAGTGGGAAGGAGGAGGAGTCTGGAGAACATTGAGTGGGAAGGAGGAGGAGTCTGGAGAACATTGAGTGGGAAGGAGGAGGAGTCTGGAGAACATTGAGTGGAAGGAGGAGGAGTCTGGAGAACATTGAGTGGGAAGGAGGAGGAGTCTGGAGAACATTGAGTGGGAAGGAGGAGGAGTCTGGAGAACATTGAGTGGGAAGGAGGAGGAGTCTGGAGAACATTGAGTGGGAAGGAGGAGGAGTCTGGAGAACATTGAGTGGGAAGGAGGAGGAGTCTGGAGAACATTGAGTGGGAAGGAGGAGGAGTCTGGAGAACATTGAGTGGGAAGGAGGAGGAGTCTGGAGAACATTGAGTGGGAAGGAGGAGGAGTCTGGCAGCAGCATGCATGATAAGCTGAGGCAGGGGATCGGCTGTTTTAGAGGTCAGCCAATCAGAAGGGAGTTGCAGTAGTTGAGAGAGAAGCAGGCAGTGGATTGGTAGATTGGATAATAGTGGATCAGGTGACGGTTTCCTCCCCCGCTCCCTCTGGCGTCAGGCCGTATAGAACACGTTCCCAGAGTCCTCTAGGAGTCGTCTTTCCCTTAACCCCGCCCCCTCCAGTGATTGACATCAAGTTGGAGAAGCCGCCCGAGCAGCCAGTGACGGAAAGCGGCTGCTCCTGCTAACACCTCCCGGATATTCCGCGGTCTGCGCCGGAGATCCCGCTGCCGTCCAAATGCATAAACAACAACAAAAGAGAAAAAAAAAACGGAAATCAAAGTGTCTATTTATCTCTTAGATTCCCAGTGTGTGGATGCAGTGTGTGCTCCGTCATCTTACAGGGGGGTGGGGGGGGGGGGAGGGGTGGGACCCCCCTGGAACAAAGCCACAAGCCCGCCCTCATCTCACTCAAACTGCATGGTGTTGTGTACGGTTGGAGAATGAGATTTTCTGTATGTAGAGTTTTTATTTCTTGCACTTTGGGGGTCCCCTTCCCCCTCCTTCAGAACCGATGGGGGGGGGGGGGGTTTGGGGGGCCCTTCTTAATTCTCTCTCTCAATGTGACAAAAGTTATGGAAAAAAATTTGTGCCGACATGTTCTCGTTTGTGGCGGTGAACGAGCCAGGATGCAGCGGTTGTGGTCGCAAGTCGCACCTTCGATCTCACTAGGAAGGCGTTTGTACAAAAGTCGAATGTTTGTTTTATTTCCGATTCATTGTTTCCAGTTTATTTCTTTTTATGGGTAAACTTTTTTTATTCGGAATGATTTTTTTTATCCGACTTCTACAGATGGAAGTGTGCTGGTGTTGCCCATAGCAACCAGGACAGGGTTTGACTCATTTAATTATTATTATTATTATTTATTTTTTTTTTTAAAAGACAATTTAAAGCGCAGTTGATTTTAATCGGTTAAGTACTCCGGGTTCACAGTCCTACAGTTGGTTTTCTTTAGAAAGCAGCCCCAGCTTGCATAGAAAAGCCTGTCCCCTGCCAGCATGCTGCAGAGAAGGACCCTCGCTCTCTGTGTGGAAGCACCAAATGATCTCACAATAATATTCAGGAGAGGGTCAGAGAGTGCCGGCATGCTACAAGAGTTGATCAGCTACTGTGGGCGTGACACAGGAGAGGGCCAGAGACTGTGAGCAGGACATGGTAGAGGGCCGGGGACTGTGGGCGTGACACGGGAGAGGGCCGGGGACTGTGGGCGTGACACGGGAGAGGGCCGGGGACTGTGGGCGTGACACGGGAGAGGGCCGGGGACTGTGGGCGTGACACGGGAGAGGGCCGGGGACTGTGGGCGTGACACGGGAGAGGGCCGGGGACTGTGGGCGTGACACGGGAGAGGGCCGGGGACTGTGGGCGTGACACGGGAGAGGGCCGGGGACTGTGGGCGTGACACGGGAGAGGGCCGGGGACTGTGGGCGTGACACGGGAGAGGGCCGGGGACTGTGGGCGTGACACGGGAGAGGGCCGGGGACTGTGGGCGTGACACGGGAGAGGGCCGGGGACTGTGGGCGTGACACGGGAGAGGGCCGGGGACTGTGGGCGTGACACGGGAGAGGGTCGGGGACTGTGGGCGTGACACGGGAGAGGGTCGGGGACTGTGGGCGTGACACGGGAGAGGGTCGGGGACTGTGGGCGTGACACGGGAGAGGGCCGGGGACTGTGGGCGTGACACGGGAGAGGGCCGGGGACTGGGAGCGTGACACGGGAGAGGGCCAGAGAGACTGTGGGTGTGACACGGGAGAGGGCCGGGGACTGGGAGCGTGACACGGGAGAGGGCCAGAGAGACTGTGGGTGTGACACGGGAGAGGGCCGGGGACTGTGAGCGTGACACGGGAGAGGGTCGGGGACTGAGCGTGACACGGGAGAGGGTCGGGGACTGTGAGCGTGACACGGGAGAGGGTAGCTCTGAACTTGGGATGTGTTTTGTAAGATATATAGGACTAGGAAGGGAGGTCAGATTTGCCTGTATGTGAGAATAGACGGCAGAGGACGTGACCCCCGGCGTGTCCCTTTCTACTTGGACGACATCCAGTAGAGGAGACCACAGAAGGGACTTCCTAGTTTCTATGGGCTCACCATCCATTTTTATTTCATGTAAATCTGTAGCTAAATCCCTGTAATGTATTTCTATTTACCAGAAAAGGGATGGTCCACGCTTTGATGACATCAGCTTTGATAAAACTTTATTGTTCTGGACGAAGAACACAGGAGGTCAGGCCACCCTTCTCACTCCTCTTCAATTAAACCTCCTTATTTAGGGTGAAACATTATCAAAGTGAGCGCCATCTGTTGTACCCTCTGCATTTGTTGCCTGGAACAATAAAGTTTTCTCAATTCTGATGTCATCGGCCGGTCTCTTTCCATGTGACACACTCTGTTTGGCCAGCACCTGTTCCTGCAAACGTGGGACGGCTGGACTCCTCGTGTTTTAATATATTTGTAGATGCTGAGCTGCCCCTTCACCCAAATTTTGTATTCAATAAGAAAATATTTCCTGTCGCATAGTTGTCTCCGACCTGGAGGAAACGCCACGCCCCCAGACGGGTGACACCAATAAACACAAAGTATCTGCACTAAATTAGCTATCTCGCCCCTTTGCTCCGCCCTCCATCCTGTAGCGCCGGCCTTTTTATCTGTTTTTTTTTTTTTTATCACTTTATTATCTGTTTGAAGTTCCGCGACAATAAAGCACACAAAGCCACCTGCGTTTTGGTTCCTTATCGGAGACCTTTGAACGGTGTGTGTGCGCCGGCTCCTCTGCTTTGTGCTGCATCCTGGTGACGTCACCACGCCGGTTACTTTTATTTCTGTGTACAGGGCTAGAGCCTGCGGTCCGTCAGGTGTGTCGTTTTATTGCAAATCTCTGAATTGTACAAAAAAATGTAAAAGAATAAAAGCTTAAAAAATATTGATAATGGATTAATTATATAGTGAAGCTGTCCTTTCCACTTCAATACTCCTATCAATGTATTTTTGTTGCGTATCCGCCCCATATTACTACTTCATAGCTGTACTACAAATAGGTGTGATATAATGGCGTATCTACTATATGAACACAGCTGTGTCACTCAATAAAATATTCACCTCTCACCCTTCTTCTTGTCTGATTCTGATTGGCGTCGTGTCTCCTGTGGGTGGGAAACCCTACATTGGGGGAGGGGATTTGTCAGTTTCTAGGGGGGCTAGGCAAGTATTGCGCCGCCCCACCTAACCTGTAGACCATTGGCACTCCCTGAGGTCCGTTCCTGGTACGTAATAAGAAAATCTGTGCCTTACCTGAGTCGTCGTCCCCCCCCCCCCCCCGTGTTCCCAGCTTTCTTCTACAACATGAATCCCCCCCCCCCCTTTTTTTTTTTTACATACCCCCAATGTGCACCCCCCATCCACCCTCACTCCTGCCCCTCCTTCTATACGCCCAATGTGCATCCCCCCCCCCCCCCTCATTATGCACCCTCACTCCTGCCCCCTTCTACACCCCCAATGTGCACCTTCCAAACCCTCATTATGCCCCCCCCCTTTTTCCATACCCGCAATGTGCACCTCCCATTCCTTTCACCCTTGTTCCTGCACCCCCTTTCCATACCCCCAATGTGCACCTCCCAGTCCTTCCACCCCCTCATTATGCACCCTCACTCCTGCCCCCACTTGTATAGCCCAATTCACCTTCCACCCCCTTTTTCCATACCCCCCCCCCCCCAATGTGCACCTCCCAGTCCCTTCCCACCCCCCCCTTTTTTTTTCCATAGCCCAATGTACACTTTCCCGTTCTTCCACCCTCATTATGCACCCTCACTCCTGCCCCCCTTTTAGACCCCCAATGTGCACCTTCCACCCCCTCATTATGTGCACCTCCCATTCCTTTCACCCTCATTCCTGCACCCCCTTTCCATACCCCCAATAAGCACTTCCAGGTCCTTCCACCCCCTAATTATGCACCCTCACTGCTGCCCCCCCTTCTATACCCCCATTGTGCACCTCCCTGTCCTTCCACCCACTCATTATGCATACCCACTCCCCCCCTTTTTTCCCCCCCATACCCCAATGTACACTTTCCTGTCCTTTCACCCTCATTATGCACCCTCACCCTGCCCTTTCCATACCCCCAATGTACACCTTCCAGTTCTTCCACCCTCCTGCGCCCCCCCTCCGTTCCATACCCCCAGTGTGCACCTTGCACCTCCCAGTCCTTCCACCCCCCTTATTATGCACCCTCACGCCATCCCTTTTCCATACCCCCAATGTGCACTTCCCAGTCCTTCCACCCCCCTCATTATGCACCTCCCCCTTTTTCCATACCCCCAAAGTGCACCTCCCCATCCTTCCCCTCCATTATGCACCCTCACAACTGCCCCCCCCTTTCCATGCCCCCAATGTGCAACTCCCAGTCTCAACGCGCCCTCACCCCTGCCCTCCCTCTTTTCCATACCCCCAATATGCACCTCCCAGTCCTTCCACCCCCATATTGTGCACCCCATTTCCAATTAATGTCCCCGATTACACCCATCCTCCTTTTCCCAGTATGCTGCTTTGCATTAGTCCTGTAAAGAAAAAAAAAGAGACCGGAGCCATCCTCGACTGCACCAAGCGGGGCCCACTCAGCGGGAGTGTGCCACTCAACTCCACCCACTCCAACCTAGGACAGCCCAGCCGGACCCACCCACACAGCCTGAGAGGAGGGAGTGTACACAGACCCATCTCCTACCTCTCCTCAGCTTGAATGCTTGTATTCATTTTGCACCTGGGGCAAACGCCCATGTGGCCCCACTGAAACCCGGTATACTTGTATGGACACAATGCACTTTTTATATGTGCCGCACACCATTTCTGGCAAATGCGGATCCTATTTGGGTGACTGTAAGTAAACTTGGGATGCTTAAAGTGTTACTAAATCCAGTAATATGAAAATAGTTCATCTGCCCCCCTCCCCCCACAGTTTATAAATCTTTTTACATTAAAATATTGACACTATATACCTGTTTAGCTGATCTGTTTACCATGGTTACATGATAAACTGCACAGTTTCTCCAGTGCTAAGAGTTTGGGTAGGAGGAGACTTCAGCCTGTATACACGCCCACATGTGTGATGTCAATATCATGTGACCCTGCTAGCTCTGAGAACAAGTGATTATTCTCTCCAGCATAAAAGACACAACTGAGCATGTGCAGGTCTTCTACCCTGCCTGTGTTAGCTGGCCTTCCCCAGATAGACAGTGCAGGAGGGGGAGGATCTGTGCATACAGGATCAAACAGCCTTTTTACACAATGCAGAGGATTAACCCCTTAAGTTCCACAGTGAGTATAACAAGCATTCTATGCTGCCTATACAGACTGATTTTACTGTTGTGGGTTTAGTAACACTTTAATAAAAGAACACAGCACTAGCCCAGTACTGTTTGAGTACCTCTGTAAGCTGAAGGGCCAAAAGTCACAATTTTTACCTGATGGTGGGGGAGGGTTCTCTCCTTCGAGTCGTCCAGATGTCTTATCTTAGATCTTGGTATTCAGGTCTGTCATAATGGCACAGCAGGAAGCCGTCTACCTTGTATGAGCAAACGCTTGTGGACACCTGACCATCGCCCCTGTATGAGCTTATTTGACATCCCATTCCCAAACTATGGTCATTAATATGTAGTTGCCCCCCTCCCCACATGACCATTAATATGAAGTTTGTGGCTATACCATTCTCCCTCTTCTGGGAAGACTTTTCACAAGATTTTGGAGGGTGTCTGTCGGAATTTGTTCCCATTTGTGAGGTCGTGGAACTGGTATTGGATGAGAAGACCTGGCTCACAATCAATATTCCAACTCATCCCAAAGGTGTTCAGTAGGGTTGAGGTCAGGGTTTTGAGTTTTTTGGACATCCCATTCCAAAACCTTTGCAATTAAGAAGAAGTTTCCCCCCTCCCCATGGCCATTAATAAGGAGTTGCCCCCTCAATGACTGACATCCTCCATCCTTCTGGGAAGACTTTCCACAACATTTTGAAGGGTGTCTGTCGGAATTTGTACCCATTTGTGAAGTCGGGAACTGATATTGGATGAGAAGACCTGGTTCACAATCAATATTCCAACTTATCCCAAAGGTGTTCAGTGGGGTTGAGGTCAGGGTTTTGAGTTTTTTTGGACATTCTATTCTAAAACCTTTGCCATTAAGATGAAGTTTCCCCCCTCCCCATGGCCATTAATATGGAGTTGCCCCCTCAGTGACTATGACATCCTCCATCCCCCTGGGAAGACTTTCCACACAATTTTGGAGGGTGTCTGTGGGAATTTGTGCTCAAATGTGAGGTCAGGAAATGATATTGGATGAGAAGACCTGACTCACCATCAATATTCCTCCTCATCCCAAAGGTGTTCAGTAGAGTTGAGGTCAGGGTTCCGAGTTTGTTGGGCATCCCATTGCAAAACCATGGCCATTAATTTGAAGTTGCCCCCCCCCTCCCCATGGCCATTAATATGGAATTGCCCCTCTCCCCATGGCCATTAATAAACTATGTAGAGGATTCTTTACTGTAAGAGTGTAATTCCCATCCACAGGCGGTGGTCACAGTGGGGAGCATTGATTAGTTTTAAAAAAACTGTTAGATAAGCACCTAAATGACCGCAACATACAGGGATATACAGTGTACTACTGACATATAATCACACACATAGGTTGGACTTGATGGACTTCTGTCTTTTTTCAACCTTGCCTACTATGTAACTATGTATATGGAGTTGCCCCCTCAGTGACTTATGACATCCTCCATCTTTCTGGGAAGACTTTCCACAAGATTTTTTGGAGTGTGTCTGTGGGAATTTGTGCCCATTTGTGAGGTCAGGTACTAATGTTGGATGAGAAGACCTGACTCGCCATCAATATTCCAACTCATCCCAAAGATGTTCAGTAGGGTTGAGGTCAGGGTTCCGAGCTTGTTGGACATCCCATTGCAAAACCATGGCCATTAATATGAAATTGCCCCCCTCCTCCCCAGGGCCATTAATATGGAATTGCCCCCCCATGACCTGGCTCAGCAACGACATTACAATTCATCCCACAGGTGTACAGTAGGGTTGAGGTCAAGGCTCTGTGCAGGACACTCAAGTTCCTCCACACCAAACTGGTCATACCATGTCTTTATGGAGTTGCCTCCCATCTCCCCATGGCCATTAATATGGAGATGCCCCCTGAGTGACTATGACAACTTCCATCCTTCTGAAAAGACTTTCCACGAGATTTTGGAGGGTGTCTGTCAGAATTTGTACCCAATTGTGAGGTCGGGAACTGATATTGGATGAGAAGACCTGGCTCACCATCGATATTCACATCTAACCATCATACCAGTGCGAGCTTGTTTAAAATCCCATTCCTTGTGGCTATAACATCCTCCAGTCTTCTGGGAAGACTTTCCACAAGATATTGGAGGGTGTCTGTGGGAATATGTGCCCATTTGTGAGTGAAGATACCCCAACAATCCTGCTTTTGGAAATCAACATCTGCCTTGACACATCCCCACGGTGGTTGGATGAAAGTGTCGATCCGACCTGCGTGGATATAAACGTTTGGGGGATCTTCCTGACACTCATTGGAAATAAGAAGAGGATTGGAGGAGCTACAAAACATCTCCAAATTTACAGAACTAGTCCAGATGATTGTGAACAACTTCTTCTAGATTATACTACACGGTCAGCTGAAAATAAAGGAAGATTCCAGGTGGAAACAATTCATGTGAAGAATGGTGGAGAAACCATAATGAGGAGTGAAGTTTGCCGGCTGATGAAAGATTCCTGGAAACTTCAGAAATGACGAATGCTTTTATTTATTTTCACCGGGTGAACGTCGTGGAAAGAACCTGGAGATGTATTCACAACTTTAGACTCGTTGGTGGAGATGGAAAATCCAAAGGGGGTCAAAGTTCAACGTTTCGGTTGGTCCATAGATAACCGCTCACATGTCAAATAGGCAGTTATGCAGGATACAACAGCAGCTTAAGTTCCCACTTGGGGGGGGGGGTAACGTAAGTGATTTGGCCTTGCAACCCTGGCTTAAAACAACTGGATCAGCGATCAGTCATGGGCCATGTACCAGCAGGGGGCAGTATATGACACATTATCACCTTCCAGAACGCCCAGCCTTGGCTGATGGGCAAATGTGATGGGAAACCGCAGCTGCCCTCCACCCAAAACCGCCTTATCCAAACTTTACATCAGCGTTCGTAAACTGACTGTGTTATATAACATATCAATTTACCACACACCCCACCCCCTCCTCAGCTGTACCAGTGTAAGGGTGGACAACAAGCGGTTTTACAACGAGCTTCTCCCTGGTGTATGTTTGTGCCATACTTCCTCTAAATAAATCCAGTCACTAAAATCTCACAAAAGCTTTCATATCATTTCAAAAGCAGAATTAAATATTTATAATATCTGTAAATTTCATGAAAAGAATCCCCGGTGATCCTGCCATGGAGGTCCTTGCACAGGCACTTCCTGTTATAGGGTGACAACGCTCTGTCCCTGTGCCAGAGCTCTAATAAAGGGGGAGTGGCTCTGGAAATGCATTGCGCTGATGAAGGGAGTGTGATCCTGGAAATGCGTTGGTCATATTCACTGATGAAGTTGCTTGGCCCTGGAAATGCTTTGCCTATATGCTATCATGAAGAGGGACGTGATCCTAGAAATGCTTTGGCCATATGCACTAATGAAGTGGACTTGGCCCTGAAAATGCTTTGGTTGCTGATGAAGGGGGCTTGACCCTGGAAGTGCGGTGGTCATAAACACTGATGAAGGGGGTATTACCTTCAAAATGCATTTGCTATATGCACAGATAATAGGGGCTTGGTCCTGGAAACATGTTGGTCATATGCACTGATGAAGGGGGTCTGGCCGTGGAAACACGTTGGTCATAAGCACTGAAGAAGGGGGTCTGGCCCTGGAAACACGTTGGTCATATGCACTGATGTAGGGGGTCTGGCCCTGGAAACATGGTCATAAGCACTGATGAAGGGGTCTGGTCCTGGAAACACATTGGTCATATGCACTGATGTAGGGGGTCTGGCCCTGGGAACATGTTAGCCATATGAACTGATGAAGGGAGTCTGGCCGTGGAAACACATTGGTCATATGCACTGATGAAGGAGGTCTGGCCCTGGAAACATGTTGGTCATATGCACTGATGAAGGGGGTCTGGGCCTAGAAACATGTTGGTCATATGCACTGATGAAGGGGGTCTGGCCCTGGAAACACATTGGTCATATGCACTGATGAAGGGAGTCTGGCCCTAGAAACATGTTGGTCATATGCACCGATGAAGGGGGTCTGGCCCTGGAATACACTGCTGGCTATGGTCAGTGTTCTGTTGCAGATGAAGAGTCAGTGTATTATTCCTGACCATGTCTGTGACCTGACTGGAGATTGTACCCAGGGTTATTTATTTGCCGTACTATGCTGTACTTCCCGAGGACTCTGTCCAATCTTTTCTTCTTTTTACACCATAAATCAGGGGGTCTCCAGACTTTCTAAACAAGGGGCCAATTACTATCCTTCAGACTTTAGGGGGGCCGGACTGGGACCATCGGGAGTAGAAATTGTACTGGCGCAAGCGGGAGTAAACGAGGCGTGTTTGGTATCAGTGTGAGGAATAGTGCCCCATCATTGGTGTCAGTGGGAGGAATAGTGCCCCATCATTGGTGTCGGTGGAAGGAATAGTGTCCCATCATTGGTATCAGTGGGAGGAATAGTGTCCCATCATTGGTATCAGTGAGAGGAATAGTGCCCCATCATGGTATCAGTGGGAGGAATAGTGTCCCATCATTGGTATCAGTGAGAGGAATAGTGTCCCATCATTGGTATCAGTGGGAGGAATAGTGTCCCATCATTGGTATCAGTGGGAGGAATAGTGTCCATCATTGGTGTAAGTTGCAGGAATAGTGCCCCATCATTGGTATCAGTGGGAGGAATAGTGTCCCATCATTGGTGTCAGTGGGAGGAATAGTGCCCCATCATTGGTGTCGGTGGAAGGAATAGTGCCCCATCATTGGTATCAGTGGGAGGAATAGTGTCCCATCATTGGTATCAGTGGGAGGAATAGTGTCCCATCATTGGTGTAAGTTGGATGAATAGTGCCCCATCATTGGTATCAGTGGGAGGAATAGTGTCCCATCGTTGGTATCAGTGGGAGAAATAGTGGCCCATCATTGGTGTCAGTGGGAGGAATAGTGTCCCATCATTGGTATCAGTGGGAGGAATAGTGCCCCCTCATTGGTGTCAGTGGGAGGAATAGTGTCCCATCATTGGTATCAGTTGGAGGAATAGTGCCCCCTCATTGGTGTCAGTGGGAGGAATAGTGCCCCATCATTGGTATCAGTGGGAGGAATAGTGTCCCATCATTGGTATCAGTGGGAGGAATAGTGTCCCATCATTGGTGTCAGTAGGAGGAATAGTGCCCCATCATTGGTATCAGTGGGAGGAATAGTGTCCCATCATTGGTGTCAGTGGGAGGAATAGTGCCCCATCATTGGTATCAGTGGGAGGAATAGTGCCCCATCATTGGTGTCAGTGGGAGAAATAGTGTCCCATCATTGGTATCAGTGGGAGGAATAGTGTCCCATCATTGGTATCAGTGGGAGGAATAGTGCCCCATCATTGGTGTCAGTGGGAGAAATAGTGTCCCATCATTGGTATCAGTGGGAGGAATAGTGTCCCATCATTGGTGTCAGTGAAAGGAATAGTGCCCCATCATTGGTGTCAGTGGGAGAAATAGTGCCTCCTCATTGGTGTCAGTGGAGGAATAGTGCCCCCTCATTGGTATCAGTGGGAGGAATAGTGCCCCATCATTGGTATCAGTGGGAGGAATAGTGTCCCATCATTGTAATCAGTGGAGGAATAGTGCTCCATCATTGGTATCAGTGGGAGGAATAGTTTCCCATCATTGGTATCAGTGGGAAGAATAGTGCCCCATCATTGGTATCAGTGGGAGGAATAGTGTCCCATCATTGTAATCAGTGGGAGGAATAGTGCCCCATCATTGGTATCAGTGGGAGGAATAGTGTCCCATCATTGGTATCAGTGGGAGGAATAGTGCTCCATCATTGGTATCAGTGGGAGGAATAGTTTCCCATCATTGGTATCAGTGGGAAGAATAGTGCCCCATCATTGGTATCAGTGGGAGGAATAGTGTCCCATCATTGTAATCAGTGGGAGGAATAGTGCTCCATCATTGTATCAGTGGGAGGAATAGTTTCCATCATTGGTATCAGGGGGAGGAATAGTGTCCCATCATTGGTATCAGTGGGAGGAATAGTTTCCCATCATTGGTATCAGTGGGAAGAATAGTGTCCCATCATTGGTGTCAGTGGGAGGAATAGTGTCCCATCATTGGTATCAGTGGGAGGAATAGTGTCCCATCATTGGTGTCAGTGGGAGAAATAGTGTCCCATCATTGGTATCAGTGGGAGAAATAGTGTCCCATCATTGGTATCAGTGGGAGGAATAGTGTCCCATCATTGGTGTCAGGGGGAGGAATTATGGGAAGGTGTCCATTGGTGGGGGCGGAGTTATGGGGGAAGTAACATTGTATCCATCGTTTTTGCGTCACTTTTAAGTCCCGCTTTGGCCAAATGGTTAAAGTGGTTGTACACCCCCCTGTACACCCCATTTTTACCTACAGGTAAGCCTATATTAGGGCTTACCTGCAGGTGCTGGAAATACTTGATAAACCTCTATGGTATAAGAAATATTTACGAAAGACCCGATTGCTGATGACTACGGCGCATGAAGGGGCACGTCGCGCTGTTTCTAATAGGGGTCATGCCGTGACTGGCGGCTCCCGCGCGCACGCGCAGGAGTGACGTCATGCGACTCTGGCCAGTCGCAGAGCCGGAGTTCACGGCCCCGGAAGAGAGAGGGGTGAAGATGGACGCTCCCTGTTCGTGGGGACAGCGGTGAGAGCGCGAACTTCGGTTTCAGGTAAGTGACACATAATGGGCTGCGATGCGATGTGATGAGATGTGATGCGATAAGATGCTATGCGATGAGATGCGATGAGATGCGATGTGATGAGATGTGATGAGATGTGATGCGATGAGATGCGATGAGATGCGATGTGATGAGATGTGATGAGATGAGATGAGATGCGATGAGATGCGATGTGATGAGATGCGATGAGATGCGATGAGATGTGATGTGATGAGATGCGATGTGATGTGATGTGATGAGATGCGATGAGATGTGATGAGATGCGATGTGATGTGATGTGATGAGATGCGATGAGATGTGATGCGATGCATAGTAGCCCATTATGCTTCACCTTTACAGGAAATAAAGAGGAAGTAAAACCCACCAAGGTTGCTGCTGAGGTGCTTCGGCAGCGCTGCCCATTGATCTCAATGAGCTGGGGTGCTTTAGGAGCGCTTTATACACCCACCGCCCCAAAGATGCGGGTTGCAGGACTTTTTGTAATGTCACGCCAGAGCCCCGCCCCCCAGAGCCCCACCCCATTGTGAGAGCCCTGCCCCAGTGTGAAAGCCCTGCCCCTAAAGAGCCCTGCCCCGGTGTGAGAGCCCCACCCTTCCAGAGCCCCGCCCCAGTGTGGAAGTACCTAGGACCTCACAGCGGAGTGACAGGGGAGGAGCTTTACAGGAGATATTTTTAGCTCTAAAGCATCTATAAAACGTCTCGGTGTAAAAGTTAACGAAATTGTAACTTTTTGTTACTAAACTTCATCACTTCCTGATAGTGGGGGGAGGGGAGGGGATGGGACCGCCTTCTGCTTTACAATGTCTGAATATTAAATCTCCGCACCCCCCCCCCAATTCATATTAATACCCCCATCATATCATTACCCCCCCCCCCCCCCCAATTCATATAATACCCTCCCCAATTCATATCATTACCCCCAATTCAATATCATTACCCCCCCAATTCATATTAATACCCCCAATTCATATAATTACCCCCCAATTCATATTATACCCCCCCCAATTCATATCATTACCCCCAATTCATATCATTACCCCCCAATTCATATAATTACCCCCAATCATATTATTACCCCCCCAATTCATATCAGTACCCCCCCAATTCATAATAATACCCCCCAATTTATAATAATACCCCCAATTCATATAATACCCCCAATTTATAATAATACCCCCCAATTCATAATAATACCCCCCAATTCATATTAATACTCCCCCAAATTCATATCATTACCCCCCCCAATTCATATTATTACCCCCAATTCATATTAATACCCCCACATTCACATAATTACCCCCCCAATTCATATTAATACCCCCCAATTCATATCATTACCCCCCAATTCATATTATTACCCCCCAATTCATATTAATACCCCCACATTCACATAATTACCCCCCAATTTCATATTAATACCCCCAATTCATATTATACCCCACCAATTCAAATTAATACCCCCCTCAAATCCTATTAATACCCCCATCATATCATTACCCCCCCAATTCCTATTACTACCCCCCAATTTATATATTTATCCCCCCAATTCATATTAATACCCCCCAATTCATATTAATACCCCCCCCCCAATTCATATTAATACCCCCCCAATTCATAATAATACCCCCCCCCCCCCAATTCATATTAATACCCCCCCAATTCATAATAATACCCCCCAATTTATAATAATACCCCCCAATTTATAATAATACCCCCCAATTCATAATAATACTCCCCCAAATTCATATCATTACCCCCCCCCCCCCAATTCATATTAATACCCCCCCATCATATATTTACACCCCTCCCCCATAATAATAATAATAATAATAATACTGCGTCATTGTAGATCTCCCCTCCCCTCCCCCATGGGTGTATGATTATTGTCGGGTGAGATCTTCTCTCCTCTCCTCTCCTCCAGGTATTCGGAGCCGGTAGATGAGCGGCCCAATGAAGAGAGAGAAGGGAAGCGGTGGGCGGGGTCAGAGTCGGGGGCGGGGTGTGCAGGTTACAGGTGGCGGTCGGTCGGTCGGGTCTCTCCGGTAGTCGGTGGGGGTCACATGATCGGCCATGGCCCGGGAGGTGCCCGATGTCCCGGATGACGCCCTATTCCGGGCGTTCCAATCCCAGTGCGAGGACAACGAGGGCTGGACGATCTCCTACAACAAGTCCGGGATCGGGGTGTGGATGAGACCGCCCGACATCGGGGGGAGGGGCCCCTCCGTACATACCGTCAAGGTAAGTCCGAGATCGGCCGATAAACTTCACTGTGTCCAATCATCTGTCCTCTGTACACCCAGATCTCCCCTCCTCCCCCCTCCATACAATCTGATCCTACCGACCCCCCCATACAATCTGATCCTACCCCCCAATACACCATACAATCTGATCCTACCCCCCCTCCATACATCATACAATCTAATCCTACCGGCCACCCCCCTACACCATACAATCTGATCCGGCCCCCTCCCTCCCCCATACAATCTGATCCGGCCCCCCTCCCTCCCCCATACAATCTGATCCTACCGACCCCCCCATACACCATACAATCTGATCCCACCGTCCCTCCCATAAAATCTGACCCTACCGCCCCCCCACCCCCTATAGGTCTGACCATCCCTCCCATACAATCTGATCTGATCCACCATCCCCTATGGATCCGACCCTATAGTCCCCTACAGATCTAATTGTCCTTCCCATATACTATGCAATCTGCTCCTACCCCCCCCCCCCCCCCACACTACTGTCCCCTATCGATCCGACTGTTCCTCTCATACGTATGTCTGACCCTACTGTCCCCTACAGATCCAACCGTCTGTCCCATATACTATACAATCTGACCCTACCGCCCCCTATGGATCTGTCAGTACAATCTCCCATAGATCTGTC